>JAMKCH010039703.1:0-13879 GCA_023653785.1 Ophioderma brevispina
TTGTCTTAACGGTTTATAACCAAAATGGGGAAATTGGATTTGGCGGTTTGAGAAGGAATCTTTAAGTTCCATTTACCAGGCACTATCAGTTAATTTGCTAATCAGAAAATGAAATGATCAAAAATACAGGATTTTGCATGACTGTAAACAAGTATAGGTTATCCTACAAGTATTGTTATAAGACCAAAAGCAATCAGGACAAAAATCGGATAATTTTGTCATTGCTCGGAAACGTACTACAACACATATTGAATGGAGATTCATAATATTGAACACTGACATTTCTTCCTTTTCTGTCAATTTTTGAGTTGACAAAAAAAAAAATACTTATGGGAAATTCTGTTATGGGAGGATTCTGCAGTCTTATGTCTTCACCTTCAGTGTTTCCTGCAAATTGAAAATATTTTGACTCTATTTTGGATGGAAGAACGATATTGTCTTTAAAATGCCTGTAATTCCTAATGGCAGTGTGTGGACATATTTCTTTGAACAAACAAGTCCTGGATATTTTCTACCTTTGGTTATTAACAAGGGAAAGTATATTCGATAGAAAAATGTTTTTTTTGCAACAGATAAAATAAATCACTAATTTCATGTATTACAAGTACAATGATTATCACAAATTATTTATTGTGACACAATAGCCAAGTACCCTGGTAATTTGATTGAAATTGAGAAGTGATGAAACCGTTCCTTTGTTTAGGTGACAAATATTAGCAAAAAGGTCTATTTGAATGCTGTGCAAAGTTTAACTTCCTGTAATTCTGTTTCGGTGTCTTTGTGTGAGCACCTAAATACAATCACACGGTGTTGTAAATATCATAATACATGTATGTAATATATTATTTCTAAGCCAAATAACTCGTAACAAGAGATTGTAATTATCTTATTACAAAAAGTGCGTCAAATTACAGTTATTAATATCGACAAGGAGGAGCCTGACAAAAAGCAAGAGTGCCACATAGTGGTATACCCCTGATCGAAAGTGACAACTAAAGGCCATGAAAATACAACAATGATATGTCAGTATTTAATGAGTATAAAAGTCAACAAAAAACTCTAATTTGTGAAGAGGCAATACTGCGAACCAGTGAATAATAATGTGATTGAAGTGTGCTTCAAATATCTAACAAGTCTGAAGTTGTAATAAGTCAATAAATAGCAAGAAATGTTTGATTTTACTGGAAAAACTGGGTCAAAAGGTCATATACCTCTTATGAGCCAAAGAAATGTAGTTTCGAGACTTTCACAAAATGGGGGGGTCAAAAGGTCACATACGGGTCATCAGAGGTCACGTTGTTGACACCACAATGAGCCTTGGCTGGCCAGTGGTTCTTAGACCAAGTGTATGAAGTTAATCAGTCACTGCGTTATGTGAGAACATGAGCAATGTTTACCTTTGTTTACAGCCAGCCATCCCTATGTATCTTCATGCTCAAGCAGCCGACACAAAAAAATGAATGGATTAGGCTTTTATAAAAAGCAGGAGGATTCTTGCTCTCTCATAGATGTGTAATCTTCCCCTCTTTCATAATTGGGTAAAGTGATGTTGAAACCATCACAGACCATGCAAACGCAGTCAATTGTGAACCTTCCACTTATAAAATCTCACAGGAAGATATTAGGTTATTTCTGCACACTTCAGGTGCACTGGGTTAAAGCAATAACGCACATTTTATGAAGAGCACCCCCAATTTTTAAAATTTGATATTTGCAAAGTTAGTTGGTTATTGTCTAGGAAACTACACCTGCGAACGAGGAATGCTCAAAAATTGCCATATTTATCACAAAATAATTGAATTTTGTAATTAAAATTGGGATCCCAGTTTGTACTTAGTGGCAGAGCTGGCAATGCCTAGTTATTTCCGTCCATGAGGAATATGCCCCAATCAAGAAAATGACTCTAACTTGACTTGCCTACATAGAAGTACTCCCGGTATTTCATATTGGCTCGCTGATATTAATTATTCTATTACAAATGTCCATCGTTGCACCCCGCATATTTTCGAGCTTAACCATTCACCGGGATAGTTTTCTAGCCATTACCAATGCAACTGTGTAAATTTTATTTTGAAAAATGGGGGTGCTCTCAACATGTTCATTTAAGCTTAAGATGTGTAAAGACAAGTAGACCAAAGCTGGTCTCACATTCCCAATACCTGGTTTGTGTTACTTTTTAACATGAGCAAGAAGCTACAACACAGAAAATCCGGTTTTCATTGTGCTTTAGTTTTTCTGACAACAAAAAAGCTGCGACAAAAAAGGGTTATGCTTTATATATTCCAAGTAAACATATTTTTGTGAGACAAAACTTTGGGTGCCAGCTGTGAACTCGAATGAAAAACAAGGCGAACTCGTATTTACGCGTGCGTAAAATCTGACCCCCGCCAATGCCACGATCACTAACATGCGATGAATGCAACTACAATGCCCCACCCCCTCCCTCAAAACTCCCCCACACCTATAACGATCCACCCCGCCCATCCGCCAACCCCCACGGCCAAATTCTAATCTGTAACACTCATCAACCCGCTTCCTTCCACCAATTTACATCATTGTCGCCCTTACTGAACTCCATATAAATCGTATACAAATGGGTTGGACTTTTTTATCACGGACGGGACGGACGGACAGACGGAACGGATGTACGCTGCTTCATTTCATAGTCCGTTTCTAACTCGTTCGGCGGGGACAATAAATAATTCTACTTTAAAGGCATACCCTCAGAGATTTCAAAAGATAATCGTTTTGTGTATTACCTTTTAAAACTAGTCAACTACGAAGTACAATAGTCACCTACCTGCTCGATTGGAAGGTTTGAGATCTCAGATTTTTTTGTTTCATGTTGTACAACCGACATATGAGTATTGTTCTAACAAAAATATCTCATCTGGAATTTATTACAGGTTATAATTTTGTATATGAAGGACATTGACTTGATTCTTAGGCTTTTTAAGGCGCGGATCTAGGGAGGGGGCAGAGGGCGCACGCCTCCCGGTAAATTCTGCAAAAACCTTGCAAAATCAGCCCATTTTGGACAAGTTTTAGCCTTTCAGTCAGCCCCCTCGTTAAATTTTGTTGACGTTTTTCAATCCGTGATCCCGCCCCTAGCTTTTTCACATAGGATATATTGATTAGATTGTGGATGAGCTATGTCTAATGCAAAAATCGCATTTTGTTAAAAAAGTGATGGTTCAATCCTTGAGAAATCTGAGTCCTTGCTTTATCAGCTGTCGACTTTAAGGTTCTTCAGCTACCTTTAACCTGACTGCTATTTGTACACAGACTCAAGCGTGGCACAGATCTTCCACGGTTCTATCTCTCTGTTGCTATATGGAAATTAGTGTTGGTCCAAAGGCATCAACAAATTCAGTAATTCAAGTCCGTAAAGTTCAAAACTGGTAGATAGTTACAACACTCGAAATGTGACCTTCACAATCTCCTCCTAGAATTTCAGAAAAAATGCTAATATTCGGCCACTTTGTATGATATAATAAATTACTGAGCACTCAAATCAAATATTTAATCACAAAATTCTAACAAGCAAGCATTTCATACTTTTTGACAGTATCTTACAAACATTTTCGGGAATGGAGTATTTTCGTTGGGTAATTAACATTTAAAAGATTGACTAAAGCCATAACACAATATGGTTTGCCATAACATATAAATATGGGGTCAGCAAGTTGGATTTTTATTTTGTTTTTGACTAAGAGAAGTAGATAGGGTTTTTGATAGAAATTTAAGATAATAGAAATTTAAAGCTAAAGGTGCCAACGAGAGATTTCACATAACAGGTGTCCCTAAAATGTAAAGCTTTCTGATCAAAAATATGCCTAGTGGGGAATGAATTAGATAGCTGGATTTCATTTCTTTCATACAAAAATTCTGAAATTTCTAATTTATTATAGGAGCAAATACTACAACTCAGTCTATGTTTATATTCAAATTACACAAATCAAAATTGCTTTTGTTTTCACTTTCAAGGCATTTCTGCAGCCAAATACAAAATCTATGTGGTCTAAAATCACTACAAATGACACAATTATATGGATACCCCAAAATCTCTCACTGCACCTTTAATAATAGAAATTAAAGGTCCGTGGTCTGATTACTATTAGTGGTGGTAAAAGATGCATTTTTTTTGGGTCAAGTGTCTGGAGCCATGTCTAGTATCATTACTCAAGGTGTCTTGTGTCCAGTGTGGTTACTATTTCTAGTTGTGCATATTTACTTTCTCAAACTGACATAAGTATAGTAATAAAGGACACAAGATTCTGAAAACAAGATCATAAAATTGGAGGGATTTTTTCTCAAATACTCCATCTCCATAATGGTCTCGCTATGAGTTTAAAAAAAAGAAATGTGCCCATCACTTTTTTAAACTCATAGCTCGACCAATACTTGTATTATCATGTTTTGAGGAGACCAAGTGTTGAAAATATTGGATCCGAAACATGATAATCATAAATCGGTTGATTTCCGGCCCACCACTTTATTGGTCTCGCCTACGAGTTTTAAAATAATTGGCTCGACTGCATCTCGCCCAATATTTTTGCACTCATAGCTCGACCAATAAATTTGGGCTCAATCGATCCAATTTTATATGAGTATTGTGCTCAAATCCATCCAATTTTATATTCAACTTGGTAATCAAACTGCTTTTGTGAATGCTTCCATGTGAGGGAGAAATCAACCATAATATGCAGAATCGGACATTCATCGATCACCCACCTTTAAAAGGGGATTCCACTAGCATAGGTTTGAGTGCATCTTTGTCTATTTTAAGAAAACTAAGAGTAGCACTTATATCCCTTACATTCCTAAATGCCATTTTTGCCACTCTTCAAAAATCACGGGACGGGCCCCTGCCTTGTTTTTATGGGGAAATTTCCCCCAAGACCTACAAACAATAATGCTTTACTCTCCTTTTTTGCGGCTCGTTCGTTTTGGTAGTCATTTTCCTCTAGGGACATTAGAGATATACAGACTCCTTTAACTTAATGAAAACTATTTTGAGAATGAGACATGAAAGGTTGACAGATTTGTTCTTACAGGAGAAATCACAATTAAAACTGATGAAGTGATGTAACTTGCTTTTTGTTTAACTTATTACATTGAAACCAATAAACTAAGGCAAGTGCAGTTCAGTGGTTCAGTTCAAAAGGTCCCTGGTTCCAATCCCAGGGAGGCAACTTGCTAGGATTTATTCTGTACTCAATTCTTAAATACTACTTTGCATGACACCTATTGTTTCAAATCAGAATTCTGGTCTCCAATAGTTCCATTTGAAATTGGGCAAATGAACCATGAAAGCATCCCCTCCTTTGGAGGGGACAAGCCATTGGCCACCTGGAGGAGAGATATACCCATTTGTATCATTTAGAGTTGGTTTAAAAAAGAGTAGGGTGATAACCCCCAATTACCCAAGGTATACCCATTTTCTCTTCCTCTAGTCAGTGACGTCAACTCGTTCAGACAGTTGTTTTGTGTATTTCACAGTGCATTTACATGCACGAATATTACATTACACATTGACGTCACCGACTCTTGGAAGGTAAAAGCACTATTGAAGAAGCCCTCATTTCCTAACGCAAATCCACTTTTGGTCGAAAATGAGTTTTAGTAGAATAAGATTGAAGTGGTATGCCACTAGTTTGACACTAAGTTCACGTTTCAAGCGTACACGGTTCCAAAGTTATGGGCTTTGGCATTTACCAGAAATTTCTGGAATAGTTCAGATTTTTGAAAATTTGCTAATTTCTGACAGAAAAATCCAACTTTTCCATATTGAAAATTGTTCACAACATTCTTAGTAAAATTATCCCCCCACAGGAAATTTTGAAAGCGATACATTTTGAAAATACTTCAGAAATAAAAATCATTGTTTTGCTCAAAATACGCAAAATTGCGACCACCTTGGAAAACAAGCGCGTGTCATATCTAAAGACTTATAAGCAATTTTGATGCAGTTTTCGATTTTTCATTTGCACTCGAGATTCCCTTTGCCGTGAATCTTGTTTTAAGGGGGAAAATTTATGGGGAAATTAAGTATGACAAAGTTGGTCATAAGAGGATGATTTCCAAAATGGCCTAAATCCACTTCACACAGAAAATAAAGAAATACATGGAAAACCCTGTAGACACCAGAGAGTAAAACTAATTTGGTTTGGGCTTCTTTTGGATATCCTCTCTTTATATATTAAAGGTGGTTGTTCCGATTTATGTGTATTGTGTCTCTACTTGATATGAGAGCCTGGCACTTGCACATACACCCATCAAGTACCGTGGGAAACAAACTTACGGTTTTATTGGTAGACCAATAATGCATGTGCAAAGCCCTATTCAAAACGGCTACTAAAATGGTTAACCACTAAAACGGCGTTTTTTTGTTATATCTTGGGAATGAAATGGATTCGAGGGCTCAAATTTCAGGACGACAATGAGAAATACGGCCTTTCATCTGATATCAAAATCGATACTACTTTCGGTAAATCAGGAGGGGTCCCAAAGACAATCGGAACACGCACCTTTAACTGTAATATTTTTCACATAACTTATTACTTCTTAAACCAGAATGGCTATGGTTGTATTGAAATTGAATTCTGTGTATAAAAAGGTCTTCTCTGGATGGAATCTCCGTTATTAAGAATGTAATTTTATTATTTATACCTAGTTTTATTGAGTTGTAAGTTGAGTTTCAATTATGCCAACCACAACATCACAGACAGTGCAGAAAGTGTTGTCTCCAACATCTGGCTTCTTGTTAATGGGTGCAATGTCATTAGCTGGTGCTATGGCAACCATATTTTGGCGTAAAATAGCTTGTGCAGAAAGCTAGGAAAATCAAGAGTAAAAAAGGTGCCACTAAGAATATGCTTTCACCAAAATAATTGCCTGTGTCTGCTGGAGTAAGCTGCCATCTTCTTAAGAGACTGAACTGCTCAAGTGAGATCACTTTCCTTAGCATCCATTTCAGATCTACACTAAGTGTCTACAGCAGATCTGTTCATGGAAGAAGTTTGATGCACAAACCTCTGACACTAATCAATGTCAAAGAAGAAAACACACCTCCAATGTTAGTCATTGTTGTGACAATGAACTCAATCTCATGCAACTGCATCTGATGAATACTATAGTTAATAGGCAGCAGCATTCTTTGTGATCAAGTGAAAGTTGACGGAAGATGTGGGGGGGGGGGTGTGCGGTTGCACCCCAAAAATTCCACCAAAGTGGCAAATGTCCACTTTTTGCTGAATTTTGTAATAAAAAGATCCAAAGTTCAGAGAAATTTTGACAAGAAGTCCACTTTTTGGTGAGGAGATTTCACAAAGTCCAAAAAAAGGGCCATTTTAGGGGGTTAGGTCACTTTTACCAAACCAGAGGTTCACTTTTTCCAAGTCTTACACCCCCAAAATAAATCCTGCATATGGCCCTGGTCATCAGGACTTGGGCCACATTCTCAACAGCCTTTGATGGGTTGACAAGAACTAATGACTTCAATGGTTAGTTACAAATTCAAATCAAATAATAACATGTGATGTGACCAAGCAATATGAATTGTGTCTATAACAAAATAAATGGCTAAATCACAGCTACAAACTAGAATTCCCATTACATGACTCATGGGTCTGATTGCATCATATATATGCATTGGATTGACAAGCATTAAGATATCCTTGTGTAAAAGTAACATGTTGCTTAGGAGAGGAGAAAAAGGTGTCAATTAAAATGAGAACCATTGTTATTTGCTAAGTGTGAAATGCAACACATAATAATTGAATACTACAAATTATAAGCATACAATATGATTATGATTTTGTTAGCAAGGAACTAACAATCTACTTTACTGCAAACTCAACATTGAATACAATTATATTGAAATTAACAGAGGAGTGCTAATTAATCTCACTGGCCATTGTAGAAATGCTTCGTCCACCTGAAAATTAATAACGTTCCATTAAAACAATATTACTGCAGAACTTTATTTGACCACAATGGCTAGAGTAAACAAAGGAAGAAAAATCTGCATACGCATGGTGATCAGTTACCTACTATGCGATTATTTGCAAAGTGCTGAAAAAATGGATTAACTACTAGTATTGCAATAATTGCAAGGATTAATCAATGGCTAGACCAAACGAAGGAAACAAAAATCTACATATGCATGGTGATACCTACTTTCTGATTATTTGCAAAGTACTGAAAAAAGGCGTATTAACTTTTGCAATAATCGCAAGAAGCTTATACCTCAGTCAGATTAGTCTCAAGATGTTTCTGAGCATGTACCCAGAAATCATCGCAGCTCTTACATAACCTGTTGTCTCCAGCTCTCAATTCCTCATCTGTGGCATTTCCCAGAAATGTTTCCAAAAAGGCAATAATATTATCCGTTTGACCATTGCCATGTTTTGGACAGAGCCCAAGCATGGTACACATTTTGACAGGATCAATTTCTGCTAGCTTGGATAAAATGGCTGGTACTAACTTGTTGATGAGAAGCTTACATGGGATAGAAAAACCACCTGGGAGTAGGTGGCAAAGTTGTGATATTAAGTTTGTAATTGCTGCCTGTGAACATGAAAAGAGAGAAAATACAGAACAATCCCAATTCATTATGACAATTTTTAGTACAACTTTACATAAAATGTTTAAGAATACCTAGTTTATACAAATTGCATGGCACCATATAGGAAATACGGTAATACTATTAAAGAGAAGATATCAGTAGCTTCCCACAATGCATTGCTTCTATTGGAAGTTTTTGTACAGGTATTCATGTGAATCGTTAGAGATGAAACACTCTTAAAATTCAAGTTTGTGATCAGTACTGTCAATTTAGCCAGGTTTCATCACTAACGATTCACATCAGTACCTGTACAAAACCTCCATTGGAAGCAATGCCCGGAGCAATGCATTGTGGGAAGCTACTGAAATCTTCTCTTATACTATTATATGGAAAATACAATTGTTATTATTTCCTATTGACTTTATTATCCTAAATTTACCCTTTTATGGGATTGGCAACTCGTGTTTGTTGCTCTTCAAGAACAAAACGTGATAGCTGCCGTTTCACTTTCATACTGTGATTACAAGTAAATTATGTTGGTCAGGGCAGCCTTTTCACAAATAATGTGAGTACACATAATATATATGCAACAGTTGCTTTTGACTTTCATATTGTGATAACCTAAGAAAAGTATTTACTCGTAGTAGCCATTTCAGATAAAGAACTTGCACACATAACTTAATATCTATGACTATCACCTACTAACTCTTCTTTAAATTATCTACCTCAACAACTTTACTGGAAAGAAGTTGTTTTACTTCTCCCAATACTTTCAGGCATGTTTGACAGGTTTTGTTGCTTCCAACTTTATACATGGTCTCATTAATGAATAAACCCTTCTCATGGTCATCAACAGGAACTCTCTTGGGTTGAACATCTTCAGGTGTAGCATCTTCCTTACAATAATTCATTAAGTGACACAAGTCAGCTGGTTGGAACAGTCCTGCTATCTGCTTGGACAGCATCAATCGTGTTTGTGAGTGGGAAAGCTCATCGCAAATTTTGCTGAAGGGTGGTGGTAGGTTTACGCAGAGTTTGGAATGGACATCTTTGATGAATTGCTGGAAGTGATATGATATTATACATAGTCACATATTGATTTTTTCATCAAATACGATCACAATGTGGTATGAACACGAAAATATGTAGCAAAGTTTTGCTGTTACCCGGGGGGGGGGGACCCAAAATTGGGTACAGGTGTGCGTCCACCGGGTAAAAAAATCGACCCATGTTTATAGTGACCAAATTGTACAAAAATATGACCTATTTATATAGTTGGTCCCGAAATTTCGACCCATTTCTATAGTTGGCTTTGAAATTTCGCACCATTTTCATAGTAATCTTCACAAAATCGGCCCATTTTCATAGTAACATTTCCAAAATTCGGAAAAATCAACCACTTTCATTGTGATTTTACCGAAAATCAGAAAAATTGACCCATTTTCATAGTAAATTGCGACCAAAAATTGGAAAATGGACCCATTTATATAGTAGCAATGACCTCAAAAAATGACCCATCAATATAGTAGCATGGTGGGAAAAATGACCCATTGTTATAGTAAGGGGTGAAAATGTGACCCATATCGGCGGCACATATGTACCTACCCTTTTCCACTGAGTACCCCCCGGGGCTATTACTTTTTCCTTTCTACCTGAGAACATGCACTGTCATTAGCATTAGCCTCCTCTAGTAATTCACCTTATTTTCTTATAATAAAAGTATTTTTATTAGCTTTTCAAAACAGCAAAGCCCATTGAATTCAGGTCCCAAATGACCGAGTTGTCCCTTATTTAATAAAATATTTGTTGTTGTTTACTTGTAACACGGACAGGCTGTCTTTAACATAACACATCATCAAAACATGTTAATGTGTGCAAAACCAAGGGAGGAGTTGTGCATAAGTGAGATTATGAACTTCAAAGAAAATAAGAGGTTGATGTAACCAATCGCTTTATAGTTGAGAAAATTACATTTTATAGGCTGCATTTTGTTAGGCGATGGATTTAATGGTGTGAACTCATATACCTTTGAGATTTGAAAGGTTCACAGTTAACAGGTGAGTAAAGACAGCAGATACAATAAGTATATTGCAACTAAGAATACTTTATGTAAAAATCAATTTAAACTTGTACAGTTCCTTTGGTTTCTAAAGAGCAGTCAGTAAACTATTGTTTTTTAACATTTGTCAATTACTTAAAAATAGGAGCATATGTTTAGACCAACTGAGTGCAATACTTTTTCTCTGTTACAATTTTTATGTCTAACACTAACACAGCCAATTGAGAGAACATAGAATTTGATACCTGTGTTTGACTGCTAGATAACAATCTCCTTATGCCACCAATCTCTTCCATGCACTCCTGACAAACAGCATCCTGAGTGTGTCCTGTACCATTAACTGATTTAAGAAACTCATCATGATTGGTCCATCCATGCTCATCTAATGGGGACTGAATTGGTAATTGCACTGCCTGTCCAAATAAGACTTGGAAAAGACTACGCTTGCACAGACCAAGAGTAGTGCAGATTTGGTAAGGTTGAATAATAGAAGCTACATTGGACATAATCAATGTACCATAGTGGTTAACAAACTGTTGGCAATACTGGGAAGCGGGTGCTGGCAAAAGGTTGCAGACTTGTAAAACAAAGTCGAGAATAAAACTCTGCAGAGGATGTAGAAAACAATTAAGTTTCACATTGTGATGAATATACGGTATGTGATACTACAACTGCTTTTGGTGTAAAAGTTTAGAAATGGAATGATCTCAGTGTAGAAATTGGTATACAAAATATCCGAAACAAGATACAGCATCAAGTAAAGAAAGGAACCCGTACAACGAATAATATTAAAGATATACACTAAAAACATAAATTATTGACCACATATCGAGTGGTTTCATAGAAAAACGGAATATAAAAACCATAAACAATGAATTAAAACCATCTAGTCTGCGATGTGCCTATTTAAAAACGCAGCTAGTTATATTACGACGGCACGTTAGGTTCATACATTTGCCAAGGAAAATAAAATTATGAAAGCATAATGTGTGGACGAGTATGACGTACTGTGCCGTCCGTATCGCATAAACAAATACAATCCCAAATACAGTTAGCGCGAAATTTCCAAATAGGCCAGGTCAGACAAAAAGGCGTTTAATCGTTTTATGGTTAGTAGAATTCCGTTTTCCCATGAAACCACTCCATATGTGTTCAATCATTGTTTTTATCGCGGATATTGGGTAAGTATTCTTGATGCAGGTTCTCCTTTAAGGCTCATTTATCATAACAGTGACACCCAGTATTTTTGCCCCCTGAATATGCATTTATTATGTGTATAGGAAACTACTCATGCCTCAAATTAGTAGCTTGAAAACTATGCTTAAATTTGGTCTAAATCCATTTATCTTTTTGTTTTTTGTTGTTTTTAGCAAAAAGGTGTGGGGGGATGGCCACCCTCCTGGAGTTTGAAGCCCGGTTTGAAGAAATTCTTAAATATCAGCTACATTCTAGGCATAGTTCCCTTTTTTAGAAGCATCTAAAAGACACAAAGATAGCTTGCAATAAATAGAAAATTGTGATACCTGGGTTGTATTGTGCGAAAAGAGCCACTTAATATCCCAAAAGATGGTCTCACATAAGACGCAAGTCTTATTGCTACTGAAGCTTGATGCATTAATGGATGAGCTGTCGTAGTCACTCTCAGGGATTTTATTCCACAAGAGAACATGGAGCAATGATGAACGTTTGCAGAGCCCTAGAGTGGTACAGATTTGGTATGGCTGTATTGATGATGCTAACTGAGACAGAACCATTGTACCATAGGTGTTCACCATTCCTGTGCAAATATGAGCAGCAGGTTCTGGAAGAAAGTCGCAGACTTGGAAATAAAGCCAAGGATGATATGCTGAAGAGATGAAAGTAATTGAATAAATTATTAAAGTAAATGGACAAATTAAATGGGTATCAGCAACAATGAGTTAAAATTAAGTGTGTAGAAATGTTATTGAGGATGAAGTGCTGGAAGGGGGGGGGGTAATAAATAATGAAAATGTAATGGTATCATTCTAAGCTGGATTACAAATGAATTTGCTTATATTTAGAGATGTTACTTAAAATGGAGAACAAGTTCAAAGAAGGAATATTTTTTAATGAATATTGCACACCCAAAGGATCACTTGATAGCATCAGTTCCACTTCTCGTACTGATTTTCTCATAGGTATGAATGTAAAGAAATGATAATGAATTGAAAGAAACATTGGAGCATGATACCTGAGTTGATCGGTCTGCAAGGTAGGGCGTTGATTCTCCCCAAGGACAGCTTTACACAACCTACAAGTTGTGTTGCTTGCAATCTTTGAATCATTCATAATGATCTGACAAAGTCATTGCCAAAAGTTTCATTTTGCAAGAGAACATGGAGCAGTGATTTACGTTTGCACAGACCAAGAGTGGTACAGATTTGATATGGATGGATCAATGATGAAAGGTTTGAGAAAACTATTGTTCCATAGGTGTTCACAAGTTGCTGGCAAACTTGCACAGAAGATCCTGGTAGGAAACTGCATGCTTCTGCAATGAAGTTGATGATGGCTTTCTGAAAATATGGAAGCAGCAATTTCTATATGAAGGCGGTAACAATAGAATAACTGGCTTGCAGATTTTGCTTTTTTGTCTTGCAGTATTGAAAGTAAATTATTTGTTTAGAGAATTGTACAAGATAAAATTTTAAACAATCAAGTATATTTGGATATGTGAGGAAACTTTAGTTTCAGACTTTGTTTCAGAAAAAATTAAGAAGTGTACAGTACTGGCACCTGAATTGACTCGTCCGAGAGAAGAGTTTTGACCTCGCTAAATGCAGTTTTACATAACCAACAAGTTGTGTTGCTGCCTATTGATGCATTCACAAATGATCTGATGTATTCATTGTTGGGTGTTTCATCACGCAATAAAACATGCAGAAATGATGCACGTTTGCATAGCCCAAGATGGGTGCAGAGCTGCTGTGGCTGGATAAGTGATGAAATCTGGTTGAGGACTCTTGCTCCATAGATGGTCACAAGTTGTTTGCAAACCTGGGCAGCAGGTTCGGGTATATAGTTGCAGACTTTTGACACATAATTAAGAATGAGACCCTGGAATGTTAAAGTGGATACAAAGCACAAGCAACATGTAAAGAGAGCAAACTGGTATATTAACCGGAGGTTTGTATACTATAAAATGAGGTTTGTGTGTTTATCCGTTTTGTCAAACCAATTTCATCTTTCAAAAATTTTCAGGTGGCCTGACCCTGTCCCTTACCCCTGGC
>JAMKCH010039704.1:0-36935 GCA_023653785.1 Ophioderma brevispina
CACCCAAAAGTAGGACTTTATATTCAACATGCAAGTGATTTGGAGATTTTTGGGGTCACCTTGGCCGACATATTGGGTCACAAAGTCTCAAATTGCTGAAGTGCATCTATAAGTACAGTGTTATAAGGAAAAGTAAACTATAAGATAAATAAAAAACAAATTGAGGAATGGTGGCATCTAAATGGGAATGGAGGTGAAAAAAAAATGGTAAAAAAAAAAAACCCATTGTCTTGTGAGTGGTCCCCCCCTGTGCGCAGTTTTTAATTTAAAAAATTTTTTTGAAATTCTAGCAGTTTTTTCACCATGTGAAATGATCTATTTCATATCAAAATTTCAGCTTTGGCACTCAATTCAATTCATTGGCTCAAAGATGGCTTTTGAAAGTTACTCCATAGACTTACACAGTTAAGCACAGGGGTCAACGCACTTTTACAATTGGACACATTATTTTTAACTGTGTAAAAAGTATCTGGAGTAACTTTCACAAGCCATTGACAATGAAGGAATTGAGTGCCAAAGCTGAAATTCTGTATATCTGATTGGGTCTCATGCACTGATCTCTACACCGATCAGTGGGTTTCATGGTTTCATGAGGGTTTTGTCCAGATTGTGTGCTTAATTTGCACAAAAATAAAAGAAGAAAGAAAACTTTGTTGTTTAACAACTCGAGGGACAATACTAGTTGTACACCACGCAGGGCACCGGACAAGGTTTTTTTTACTTATTAAGTTACCTGTTTAATAATTCTGCCTATTCAAGCCCGTATTCATGTAGCCGAGGTTGCTTCTAGTGCAAATAATGAACTCATGGCATCATCTTTTAAAATTTTGACATAATCTTTGGTGCCATATTAAGTTACAACTGTTCTGTGGAGTTCCAAAAGCAATTAAGGTTTGAGATGTTGTTATATTTACTAAAGATCTAAATAAAAAAAAAATAATTTTATTTTGACATACATAGCAATTGAATCATTAGCATCTCTAGTTAGAGTCTGTAGTATAATTGTCTTACCAATTTGAACCGATGCTACAATTTGTTCCCAACAAAGTTCATGTCAACATGCATGTACACAGGCTGCCAACTTTGGCAGCCCAATGTAGTCACAACAAGGCTAAGTTCAGGGTTGATTTACCCAGGTGCACACATGCACAAGTGCATGTGGATTTTTGCTTGTGCATGTAACTTTATAACTGAGAATGACCACCGGCATGTACATTTTCAACCACCAGACTTCATACATTGTTATCAGCCCAAGTGAGAACTAAGAAAAATGTTTTTATAAAAAATCCATGTGTACGAACATGTTTTATTTATTCATAAACCCGTTCTTTATTCCTCCGATTTCCTCGCAGCAGATTCAGATCGGAATCAGCAAGCTTTTTACGCACCCGCACCATCATTACCCAAACGCTAAACGCATTTTTGGAATACGGGGGGAGCCCCAATGTTTACATGCTCGTGACGTCATATAGTAAGGGTGATTGTAAATTAATCAATTGTGGCTACCCCTCCAGGCGAATTGCTCGCACGTGTTGCGAGGCACGGCTTTTGTGATGTTTTGCATCACAATGTTGGTTGAGCTCTCGCACGTTGTGTGTGACCTACTTTACCAAATACTAGTTATTGCCATGTGTTCACGGTGGGCCATTTTTGTGTTGACATAGTGTTTTTTTCATTTGTGCAAAATGCATGGATATTGGGTGTGAAAGGCTCTAGCTCTTTCAGAAACCTACACAGAATCGAATCTGGTCAGTGGATTAACCTCTGCCACAGAGGAACTTGTATTGGATTCGTTTTCACATCGTTCCCTATCATTACATACCTGAGTTTTCACGCTTATTTGAATCCCTGTCTTTCATCCAAATGAACGCAACATCCCAAAATCAGGTAGACATGATTGTTAAGATCCAAAACGAACTTCAAATAAAAAAGTACAAGTTCAGATTAAAAATTGAACAAATTCATGGTTTCAATCCACGACGTCACTGTTTTTTTATTTACACCGCTGGGTGCATAAATGACCTTTCTTCTTTTTGAGATGCGAGGTCAGATGATGTTTACGCAAAGAAGATATCGTTGCGCACGGTACAATATATCAAATTTGTGCATATAAAGTGTTAGGATCACTAAAAACGATTGAAATGTGCAAATGCAGAAGCAACCTTCATTTTCTTTCTGGTTTTTTATATTCGAAATGAAGTACATAACAAATAAGTAAGAATTATTTTTCCGATTCTGCGTAGATGTGTTGGTCACGAAGCAGTTATTTTTCTGGAGGTCATTGATTTCCACGGGGTTAGTTAGATTCGCAATTCAGGCGAAAACATTGTCTTAGTCTCCTTCGTGTCGTTCTCCACAAAACAATTTGTAAAACCAACCGGGTTACAACAAAGAAGAAACTAATTGATAACAAATTGAATAAACTTTCAAACTGGTTCAGTGATTTTTCACATTATTTTATTAGCTTAGGCCTACGTATACATTTGCCCTAGTCATATATCTTTGTTTTTTTATTGTAAATTAATTGAGGGCCTACAGTTCTACAATGTGCAATATTTTTTCACTGAATGTTAGAAATAACATTCAGTTAAACTGGTTTATTGGCATTCAATAAAATAAAGAAAATAGCTATTTTGTTTTGTTCAATTCCAAAATTGAAATGTCTTAACTACTTTCCTCGTTGAAATAATTTAATTGACTAAGCGACTGTTATCATAGGCTAACTTACGATTCTTATTCTTAAACGGTGTCCCTTGTTGTTAAAAGTAGTACCCATGTCTCTCTGGGTCAATTTTCGTCACTTCTTCATCGTATTTATACATGTGGTCTGACACACAAAAATGCTGACTGCTGAAGTTGTGTGCTTAATTTTCCTTTAAAAATTGGAAGTTTCAGGTGATGTCTTCTTGAATGGTATGTGTATTATCAATAAGTGACATATTAAGCATGCACTTGTGGCATGATTGAAATGAATGACTCATTTTGAGTTTTGGAGCTCGATGAACTTTGTAACGTATCATGACACATAAACACGGTGTAGCCGTTTTCCTTGGGCGTTTCAGCGTGAGTTTGTGGATAGACAGACTCACGCTCGGTGGGATGGGAAGCTAAAGGAAAACCCCAAGCCCCTACAAAAGATACATTTATTGAAGCTTTACTAATAAAGGATTCCAGAAATACAGGTGAGAACAATATATAAGCTTATTCCCTAGGGAGTTATACAACCAACAAGGCTGTGTACCGTCAACCATGGCAAAAAGGCACTCATTAGTACCTATCTTAAGAGGGTTGCAGGTCGTCTGCTGCCAACTATAGGCCAATCTCACTAAACAGCAGTTCTTGAACGGTAGTGAGCAGCACATCCTACACTGTTCCATCATCAACTCTTCACTGACTGAAATACTTATTGATGCTAAACATGTGTTCAGAAAATGCCGATCTTGCGACAGCAAATTGTCATTACCATCAAACGATATGGCTAGAGGACCTTGAGCAGAAGAAACAAATAGATCTAATCTTATGGGGACTTGGCCAAGGCCTTCGATAAGGTATCACACCAAAGATTACTACTTAAGGATGAGTTTACGTTATCCGGGGCTGCACTCTGGAATGGGTTTGAGAGCGTCTTCAAGATCACACACAGCAAGTAGTGGTTGATGGCCAGATGAGCTCTGAAGCTAAAGTGACACATCAGGTGTTCCCCAGGTGGCAGTGTGCTTGGCCAACGCATCTTCTATGATTTACATAAATGATCATATCCTGGACAGTGTCTCTAGTCTACTCCACGTCTCTTCGCAGAGGACGAGTCCTTATCAGCCAATAGCATCGGCCCAGGATTGTGTCAGCTACAGAGGACCTTGATTCACTTCAGGAATGGAGAAATTGTGGTTAATGGAATTCCAGTCCTTCCAAAGGCCACGTCATTCACATTACCAACAAGCGTAGCCCTGTTAGTGTACCATATAACATCCATGGTCACACCTTAGACGAGGTAAACTCAGCCAAGTACCTGGGAGTGCAATCGACTCAAAGTATCCTCAACACCATGTTGATGCGACAGTGAAGAAAGCCAATTCTACCAATGCCTTTCTAAGCCGCAACTTCAGTCGTTGCAACCGTAACATATTAAAACAGTCCACTTTCACCACCTATGTTAGACCAATTGTGGCATATGCGTCATCATCATGGGATCCCATACCAAGCGTAACATCGACAAGCTTGAGCTGTCCAGAGAAGAGGAGCCCGTTATGTTACTGCAATTATGACCGTACCAACAGTGTCACCTCCATGCTACATGACCTGAACTGGACCACTTTGGAAAGTAGACGCCTAAACAATCGGCTTACCATGAAGTACCGTATCCGCCTTCAAACCTTGTTGAATCGATTGGAGTGAGCACCTCACAGCATCACTCAACTACGGGCCATGGATCCACGTTTCATGATCCCAGACATGCAGAGCAGCAACTGGTTTATGCTTCATCATTCTGTCCCAGGACCCTAGGGAGTGGAAGTGTCAGTTGACCCCGCTTACCAGCCATCTCTGACGCTTAGGCTGCGTGAGGGGGTCCACAGTTCGTCTACTTCCATGGACATTGTTTTATTGCACCTGTTATAATGCACTCATAATAAAATGGTTTGCGCCTGATGGTCCACGGCCCTGTGAGAATCGCCGGCGTTTATCTTCTGACACAAGAAGCTGCACTTTACTGAAGGAAGGAAGGAAGGAAATATGATGAATGAAAAAGTGTCATTTGAAACACACATGAACATGAAAATTCAACTAGTTTAGCAACTGTTTATGTAATTGTCAATTTGGTTATCCTTTAAAAACACACAAGCTTTCCATGATATTGACTTTATATGACATTGATTGTAGCCAAAAAGGTTTTGGCACGGCTCCAAATTGCGCAATTTTTTTACCATTGAAAGTCAATGTTAAGGCATCGGCTGGGCATCGGCTTTGCCCAAATGGCAAAATGAGCCCCAAACAACAATTAAACATGGATAATAAAGTTTTTCGGATTATAGTATGGGTTGTAGATAGTTTTAGAATCACTCTAGAATACATGAAATTGTAAGCACTATGACCCTGTGGGGTCAATTATGAAATGCTGCGCGGGTGCCGTTCAGCCCACTGACACGGCCATAGACCTCCGCAACACTGGATCATCCTCCATTCCAATTTTTTCAATAAAAGTAATTAGTGGAAAATGAATCAGATTTTTCAAACATTGCCATTGGATCTGTCGCCCTGCATTAGGCTTAATTTAATACCAAATTTAACTATGTGGCCTGAAAACTTATTTACAATCCCTTTATGATACAAAAATACTCTTGCGCACATGTCACAACTCCACCTATTTACTGGCCCAGTTAAAAACGCATGGCCTATGCGAATAATTTGTGTTGGAATGGCTACGAAGACGATAAACAAAACAAAAGCACACATGCTCTCCTGGGGAAAACTCAGCGGGCAAGCATGCTGCAGGCGTATAGTATTAAATTTTATACAATTTATTGCTAAGATGTATGTTCATTTTCACAATCAGTGCTGTAACTTTGTACCTTGGGGTCAAATTTAAAAGTACTTTATTTGGTATTTTCACTAAAAAAAGTACTCACAAATGAGCTCAAATTTTGAATGTATTACTGTGTTGAAGGTTAATCGATTTGAAAAAATGTGTAATTTTGGAAATGATGTGGCATACTTGGTGTGTAAATTTGTGAGCAAAAATCATTTTTTGTGAAAATCCATTTTTCCAAAATTGTAACATCAATTCAGCAAAGGATACTATTACTAAAAAGTATAGGGTTCAAAATTTTACACTGCTTTGACTCGTCCTTAGGTTAATTCTAAAAAATTGGAAGGGAAGAGCAAATTTTGACGGGAAATGTTCATATCAAATTCACAACTTTTAATTTTTAAAGATGTTTCAGAGCCAACTCACAAGCTGGATCCCTGTACTAAATCTCTCAATGATGGTTATCCTGACAACAAATGCAGAGAAAAAAATCTGTAAATTCTTACAAAGTTGAATTTTTTATTTTTTTCAAATTACAAAAGTGACAGTTAACAATTGTTAACATGTTCGAAGTGACAAAGATGTACCATGGCTTTTTGATAATAATTGAGAAAAACTGACTCTAATTTTGCATTGCAACAAAAATTTCATTCATTCTAATATAAGGAGATACAAATAGACTCGCAAGTTGTCACCCAACAAACAAAATGTAAGGTTCAAAAAATAAATAAAACGGTATATTATCTATGGTGCAGGGAAACTACATTGTTTGTAAAACAAATTACAATCCAATGTGAGACTCCTGTGCCAAAGTTCTTCAAATGTTTACTTCCTGAAACAATACACTTTTAAAGAAAAGATTTCATGTATAAAATTCTTTAGAACTTGCAAAAATAAAAGTTGTTCGGAGGTGACAAAGATGTTAAACAAATTGTTTTCATGAACTGTGTTGATTAATAAACACAGAGGGTTATAATTGCATTTTAAACAGCTTATTCATTCTAGTTCAAAGAAGATTCTTAGGTTGACCAAAAACACGCAGGACACTTGTATTACACAGAGGTTGCAGGCCAAATCAGTGTACTTGAACAAGCTGTAATATAACAAAAATAGAAAAATCACTGGTGTGCTCACTTCTTGAGCATTGTAACTAAAAACATAACATGGCATAAAAAACCAATTGTGTGAAGCTATTAAATGGCCACGGATTTGTGAGAAAAAAGATTCTTTTGGAGGGCAAATTTGTTAACAAAAATGAGAAAGTTTATTCTTCTCATCCGCAAGCAAGAAGACCATTAGAAGCTAGAATTTGTCATATTTTACAGTTGTCTGTTTTCCATTCAGTTATTTTCCTTAATGTTTCATTCTGAGTTCCAGTTTTGTTGGAGTCTTATGTAATACATAGCCATGATCCATTTCGTAGCAAGTTTATCTTCAAGATGGGATGTGTTGATACAGTGTTAACAAAATCAAATAAAAAAAAAGAGGCTGCAGGGGTCTTCCTGCCAAAAACGGGAGTCACCACTTGGATTTGCTTTTCATTTTGCCTGCATCTAGCTTTGAGTTTCTGATTCCAAGGGTCACAAGATCACCAAAAAAAAATCATAGTTCTATTATTATAGCGGCCTGTCGAAGTTATGACTGAGCAAAATTCGGTCATTTGGGTTGACATCAAACAATTTAATGCCATTCTATGAGAAATCTGCTGAAATTCTAACATTCCAGCGCATTACATGCTTCATTTGTTGATACTGGCCCACTACCAATGATCAAGTGATTATGTTACTGTAACGAAAGCTTCAATGGTGATCCCCTTTAATTTTTAGGGATCAATAGCATGAAATTATTCTGCTGAGAGTTTTTAAATGCTATGCATGATGTATGACCGGAGGAAAATAATGATGCCCTCTCAAGGGTTGGGAACCCTTAAAGTTACACTAAAAGTACCCCTACAAATTTCTTTTTTATTTTTGTGTTGATTGTACTTGGAGCAGACTTCTAATTCTTTGACATCTTATAAGTTCACAATAAAGGGATTAGCAGCATTTGCTAATCCGAAACATCGAAAAAAAAAACATCAAAATTCAGATTTTGGTTACGGGATTGGCTATGCAAAACATCACAACAAGTGGTTTGGCTTGAAATCCGTTGTTTGTCTTGTGTATTAAAGGAACGCAGGCAGTCTTTTTATTGATTCTGTAATTTATACGTGCGTATCAAAAGTGCGATCAAAAAAGCCTTTTCCCGGTGAATTCACAGATTTCGCGTGATATGGCACCATGATCACATACGTTTGACCTCAAACACCCAAACATTATGATCTTGTTTATTCTGTAATGGTGTTAAACCACAATCAGCTGTTTAGTGCCGATTTTGAGACGCCTTCGCTGTGGGATCTAATTGCAGGAGAAGGTATTGGCACATTTCCTCAAATACTAATTTTTTCACTATTTGGTGGTTTTTCTACATTAAAGCAGTTATATGGAATTTACACAATTATCAGGATTTGTAGTCAATCATGCATGTCTCACATTTTTTCGCCTCTCTCGCATTATCGCTGATAATCCCTTTAAGGTATTTGAAATATGGCATTGGTTCAAATGCATTTTTCCTCCGTTATATTAAAACGGGCTAGGTCAGTACTACAATACAGTATTAAAAGATCATGCCCTCAGCATAAGCATAATCTTTGACTGTATTATTGCATAGTGACTAAACCAGAACATCCTGTAATTGTTGAAAAAAAAGGAGTTGTGACTGTTTTAAGTGCTAAGAACCTATAGTATATGATAGGGATGGAAAACATTGTACTGTTGTAAATAAAATTACATGTATTGGCAAATCATTTGGTGTGGCGCAAAAATACAATACCATAGCTTTAAATAATGTAAAGTCTATTTTTAGTGTAAGTTACTTCATCTGATGAAAAAAAAAATCAAGTCTCTTTCAAGAGACGTGCATGTGTGACCTAGCAGTTCAGGTTATTCTGATAGTGATTCTTTTTATCAGGCCACCTAATTAAGGGCACTAACTATAAGGCGGGCATAAAAAAATGTGATTTCTTGCCTGATGATGAGCACAAACATGCAATTAATACTTTTTAGAGGCATTAGCGACCCTCAGCAGCATGGAATCAATAGCTGGGGGTATCCCAAAAATGGAAAATACATAGATTACAGATGAGGGGCCATCTACAAATCAAAATTGTGACCATGTTCAATTTGCATAGCGGACGACTGTGCAGTACAAGTCAGTCATTTCTGATTCTTTTGCAGAGACAATGCACTTAAAATAGTAAAGTTTTTCATTTCGTGGTCCAACTGAATGTAATGCATCTTAACACATTTAAATATGAAGCAAGCAAAAACAAAATTAAACAATCCAATTACATACTTTTACGTACAATTAAACTCATGCAGGAAAACTAGAGGTCTCGGGTACAGTATGCATTATGCATCGTCCTGTCAAGTTTGGGTAATTTTAGTGACTTTGTCACATGGGTCACCATTTTTGGGGTGTATCATACATGTAGGCACAGCAGTAATTCATAAAAGGTAGAATTCTCAAGAGTCAAAATGGAGTCAATATCAAAGTAAGGGTCAAACATAAACACAAAACTTAAGGTCTTGGGGAATTTACCATTTATATAATGGGGGTCAGTGAAATTACATCGCACGGCATGCAGGAAATAACATTGAGTATTTTAAGACCCTGCAGCAGCAGTGGTCCCTGCCAGGTGCCGTGAAAATGGAGAAATTTAAATATTTCACAGTACAGGAATTTTAAAGGAAAAAAAATGTCAAAGTTATTCATGTTTCTCAGGTTTACACCATGGGTTTAATAGCCCTGTGCTGATTTAGTTGCTTAAGAACATTCTTGTAAATGATATTTGTTTATTGCAATGCAAATTTGACTGAATTTGCTCAGTTGTGAAATTGTGAAACCATTCTATGAGAAGCGAAATGGACTATAGAATTTTCTGTTGGTGATCTCAGCTTAGAAATAATCCCCAAGCAAGTTAGGCAAAATCAAGAGGTATGGATGAACTCTGTGTTTGGCAGGAATGACCCTACGATAGTGTTAATTAGTTATAACAAAAATTGTTGTGTTAAAAATTGTTATTTGAATAATTAATGGCAACACAAGCTAGGCCTTGCAATCTTGTTGTATATAAGCAGTGAACCAAAATGGCACCTCGAAAAACAACCAATGATTAGGGGTTTTTCTCTAAAACGATGACAACATGTTGTTGGTCAAGCTTATACCTATTTGATGATCTTAAGAGATTTAAGAATCATAATTAGTTACACAACAAACAATTCCGGCACATTACTGTCACAAAGACATTTATGTGTCTGGCCCAGTCTATTCAATAGCACAAAAGGAAAAAATAAAACACGAAATACAATGTTAATTAGTCAAAAAAAAAATTTATCCAATGGTATGTTATAAAATTATTTTTAGCATTTGATTATGTTTCTTTCCAAGGTAAAACCAATACCCAGTCAAACACAGTAAGGCCTCCAAGCTCCAAAAAATGACAATTGCATGTTAACAAAAATATGTATCTCCGCGAACAAAAACAATTTCAGTCTCAGGGAAATTTTAAAGTTTGAACTTGTGCAGCCCGGTGAGTGTCATCCTATCATGAAGAGCTACTAATAATCACTACAACAGAGATCTCAGCAGCCAAGAGCGTTCTATTAAAAGGGGGGAAGTTGTAAAGCTGAATGTTTAAACCTTAACTGTTTTGAGAAGTGACAAATGGGTTAGGAGGTGGAAGGTGATAACGGAAGGTATGCAGTGTTGTATAATTTGAAATATGTGTGGTGTATTTTTACCACTTTTATTCAAGTAAGATGTTAGGCATGTTCAACATTTAAAGAAGTTCAACACATGGCCATGGTTGTATCTCTTTTTAAAAAATAAACACGATCAGTTCAGTGATGCGGAAGTGACGAAAATGTTAACGGAAAAGTTAACATTGAATTTGAATGGCAAAAAATCTTAAAGAGGCGACGGATCAAAATTCTTTTGCAACTCTTAAATGCAAGCCATTCTGGTAGTTGTGCAATACCAAAAACAGAGAGAATTCTATTAAATAATCAGGAGTAACGTTTGTGTATAAATAGGCATTCATGTTGGTAACGGAAAATGTCACCTCCGAAACGATGAATTGCAACAACCTGTCTCCGAAAATGAGAAGCAAGAAAAGGGAAAACCAAAATAGCATTATAGCTTGGACACTGTCATATAATATAAACAAAAACTGGAATTCAATGCAGGGGAAACGTACAGGCTTTGAGAAAAAATAGATGTAAGTTGGGGTACAACCAAAAAGTGCGATTTGACCACATAAATGGTCACCAAATCCAAAAGGAAAAAAGTAAGGAGTTTTGTTAAGCTAGCTGAGCTAGCCCCTTATATGGGATAGTTACACAGCAAAAATATCGTTGAAATTCTTCATTGAATTAGTGAGATATTTATTTATTTTATTATTTTAAACTTTCTTTAGGCAGGGTGGCCCCTTCAGTGCAAAGCATGATGTCCAAGAGGCCTGCATATGCACACATGTACATTGCCTACTAAATGTATAAAAATAAATAAAAACAATAAAAGGTAGATAATAATACAGAATAAAAGACCACACTGAGGATAATAAATGAAACTACAGAGATATCTACAGAAGTACAGTACAAAAATAGCTTAGTGGGTTTTATACAAATTAGAGGTTTAAGCTGATATAAACTCATTGTATTATAATTACAGCGGAAACTGAAGAAAGACTGTTCCATATTTGGTTGCTTCTCATATGGAAAGACGTTTTCTGCAGGTTAGATGCCAAGGTGGTTATACAAAGAGTTGTGGTTTGACTTCGGTACCTCCTAAAAGAAATGGTGCCTTTAAAAGTGAACTTGGAAGGAAGTACACTGGGGCAAAGAACTTTGAAGCATTTAAAATAAGCATTAGGCATAGGGTATATAACCGATCATTAAGTTTGTTCCACTGTAGTGTACAACATCATATTCTTTAAGGAGTTCTAATGTCAGCGATAAAATTATACGAGCTAATCTATTTGAAAGAATTGAAGGAATTCATAAGATATTGTCCATTTAACCAGACCGGGCTGCAATAGTCAAAAGTGGCAGTGACAAGTGAATTGCAAAAGCATAACCAGAGTTGTCTTTGGGACTGACTATAATATTTTAAGTTTCTAATAACACCACAACGCTAGAATACTGCAGAAATCTATTGATAGATCAGGACAGGACATCAAAGGATCAAGTGACACCAAGATATTTAACTGGTCAACCCTTTCAATAGTATCCTTATTACAGTGCAGAGAAACATTTTGAAATTTATTGGAATATGACATGTACCAAAGACATAAACTTGGTTTATGGCATTCAAAGAGTTTTATCATCAAACCATTTGAAATTTGGTTTAATTTGACTGCCAGTTCCAATCAAGAGTGTGAGGGTTGTCTGAAGTACAAAGAAGTGTTGTATCATCACATAAGGTTACATTTACAGTTAACACTATGGAAAGATTATTGACAACAAAGAATAAATAGAAGAGGACAAGTATAGAGCCTTGAGGAATTCCAATGTTGATAGTTTGAAGGCAGAAAGGGTAGATAGAATGAATGTTGAAGCTGAATTCTGTCACTGAGATAGGATCGAAAACACTGAAGGCAGAACCAAGTATAACATTTGTGGAAGTTTATCAATGAGAAGGAGGAAGGGTTAATACAGTCAAAAGCCTTTCTTAGGTCAGGAAAATTGCTCCTGTTGCACGACCTTCATCCCATATTTTTCAAAATAAATCTTGTACATCAAGCCAAAGTAGGGCTGTGGAATGATTGGCACGAAAGGCTGATTGATTATCAGAAAGAGTCCATTAGAAACAAGGTTACGAATACCAAAGTGATTAGACAAGTCTTTCGTGATGTTAGAATACGTGGGGAACAGAAAGGAAATAGGTCGATAGTTTCCCAAATCGGACTGTCACCAGTCTGAATATAGGGTAACTTGGCTTTTTTCCATTTGCCGGAAAAAACTGTGTACTAAAGAGAAATGCTTACAAATTAAAAGCAAGAGAACATATAAGTAAAGGGAGCGACCAGCTTAAGACGTTTACGCTGAAACCATCAAATCCTGGGGATTTAGTATTAGACATATCACATATTGCTTATTTAAACAAACCTCTGGCGAACATTACAAAATGAACTGAAAATAGAATAACAAGTAGAATTGAAACTTATTTTTATTATTTACATATCATTTTGAACATTCATCCAAGTGTCAAAACTGAAAGTTACACCATGATTGTGAAAAGGGCGTTATTGGTAACATATTTTACGTACCGTACACCACTATTTGGGATATGGTTGGTGCCAAAAACTCCAGAAATGCGCATTATGCATGATATTTGCAAAATTAATGTGCACGTAACATTTGCTCGTGCATGTAGGTTTTTGGTTTACATGCACAATGCAGGCTAACTTTTTTTGGTAAATCGACCCCTGGCACGGGTAACTGAAAAACGTCTGTGAATTTGGGCAAATGGCTGAATTTTAGTACCTCACAACAATGAGGAATATCGATTGTAATTCTACATTTCAGGACAAAATTCAGAACAAAATTAGACACCAATTCCGCCACTGCACCCAAATCTGCATTGTATGAAAAGAAATCAAATGACATCAAGGATATAGAAGAATTTGGGGTTGGTTTGCACAATAGGACACGTAGATTCCAATACTTGAGGTTTGGAATTAAATCAAATAGGCAGCACTTAAGACACTATCAGTGATTTGGAAAAATATTTGAAATGTGCAGGAATAGATTCAAATGGAGGATAATCTGTTAGAATTCGCATAAGTTACCTTTTCTAGCTTTAGAGAATGATAGAAAAGGGAGGGAAGGAAAAACGGCAGTGTTCCAAGACCGATCTCCATTCAATACGTGTTGTAGAAAGAGTCCGAACGGACAGTAATGACTACAATCTCAGATTCTGTCCTTATTAGGTGCTTCTGGTCTTATCATTGGCCGGTTATGTTAGGATACTGGTACTTGTACATACATGCAAAAATCTGATTTGTAGGATTTTTTTTTTTTGGTTTATGATGTAGCAAATCACTGATAGTGTCTTTCTTTTTTAATGTTGTTTATCATTGGCTCTTGTAATTTATGATTTTGGTCTGGGTTGGCAAAGAATTAACTTTGGGGGCAAGGTGTCTGAATGTAGGCTGAATTTAAGTTAATTCCCCCTCAGAAGCCTTCCAGATCAGACCTTTTGCTAAATTCAGACACTTTCAGTTACCCGGTGGTAAGTGCACCTGAAAAAATTCATTAATGTGATGGTTCTCAAACTAGAGAAGACTCTCAAGAATGCCTAAATATAATGTTTTTGCAAATAATTATAATGAATATCTAAGCCATTTTCAGCTGTAAAGTTTAGAGCAGAAGCTATCTGTGTATCTTGGCTTAACCTGGCACTGTTATACACACAACTCCTCATGACTAGATAGTCTATGAAACAGCAGACATAAAAATTTAAGACTATCTAGTCATTATTAATAAGATAGAGGTTGCTCTGGACTTTGTCCGCTACGATAGCCAGGCTACTCTTGCCCCACTATCTTCCTTCACTAGTTCGGAGGTGGTACGGACGACGTGCAACGCTCCGCTACGTGAAGAGCTGTATTCATGGCGGTATAATAGCTTAAATATTGGTTCAGTTCACTTCAGGTTTAGTACCAATAAGTTAAGAATCGGCCAATCTCTCTAATATCCCCAACCCGTAAAGGTATTACTAGGGCGTGGGATGAAAGTTTTTAGATTTGCGTCCGCGCCCGCATGCTCCAAAACCGCGCCGAAAATGGTATTATTTTTAAAAAAAATCATTATTTGCATAAAAAAATGCTCGTCATCCAAAAAAGGTTTTTTAAATCATCAAACAGCTGGAAGACGGTACAATATTCAAACAATCGGACTACATTGCATGCAGTCAGTGAACATGACAACATCTCTTGAGTGATTGATCTGTCAGATCTGGCTGGAAACCTGTTGAACTCGCAAGTCAACCAATTTTTGAAAATACATATGAATAATGAATAATGAAATAAAAGCACTCATGCCGTGTTTGAAAAAGTCCGGACGCAAATCTAAAACTTCATTCTCATGTACCTAGTTCATTCGCTGCCGCTCAGCGTCAAGCCGCTTGGTGTACGCCGCTTGCAGGACTTTGAGCTATTATTGTCAAGCGGCGCTATCGCTTATGCCCATGCTTATATAAAGTCGAAGGAGCAGTTAGCGATTTTTTTTTGTTTATGAAATCACTTCCGTCGCTTTTGGAAAAGCGACTGACGATATCTAACAGATAAATCGATATAGCATACCCAAGCGATTCTGACGCAAGCCCACGCAAGCCAGTGATTGAATTCAACTCATCGCTCCGACGCCAGCGAAATTGGACCCTTGAAGCGATTGACCAAAAACGCTACAAGCGTTTTTCACTAGCGATTTTAAAGTCGCACGCTCCGACAGCAAGTATATCATGGGAATTAACAACTACGTCATTGAGCGGCACCGCTCCGATACGTTAGTTGAATGAAAGTCAACTCAAGGCGATTGCCGCTTTGGGAAAAAAAAACGGCGCCGAGCGGGCAGGGTGACCGATTTTGTGCTTGCGAGTTGCGCTTGGGTCACCGCTGCGATGCTGACATTTTTGCGTACTGACGTAATTGCATCATCAGAGCGGCTAAGCGGTAAGCGGGCAGGACACTATGTAATGACTTAACATACGAAAAAAAAGGCCCCCCTAGCTTACTGAAAACAAAATCCCGAGGCTAGACAAATTCCTTCGACCGCATCAGAGATTTCTGAAATAATTTTAACTGTTAATTAAAAATAGTCAAATAGAGCTAAAGCTTGACGATAGTCACCTAGATGCTCAATTCCAAAGTTTTGAGATGCAGATCGGAGTTTGTTTTGATGCCAGTAAACCTTTATGTGGATATACCAGTGCCATAGGATAACTGGTATTACAAAATTTCCGGGATCCGGAATTTAACAACAGTGTGATTTTCTATAGGAAGGAACTGAGATTTGAGCTTAGCTATTTCACACATTGATATGACAAGCATTATGTACATGCAAAAAAACACAATTGGTTTGAAAATGAGGGGGCCCTCCTCGGGGAAAATCGAGTCGGCCTGTAAGATGACAGCGTTTCAAGCTTGACTTACGTTTCGTGGGAAACTTAAAGGAAAGATATCCTACTTATAAAATACCATTTCTAGGGTGAATTTGGTATCGAAACGAAGTAATCTAAAATAAAAAATGCATAATTATTAACTTGAATTTTTTTCCATAGCACTGTACAAGCATATTTCTGCCCGAAGTCCTCAAATTCGAGCAAAAATCGGCCCGAAAAAATAAAAAGTCCTTCAAAACTTGGACTCTCAGGGCTAAACCAATATAAAACTTGCCTCTTGGCTATAGCAATGTTTATATTTGTTAGCCCTGAGAGTCCCAGGTTGGAGGACTATTTTTTTTTTTTTTGCGAAGGAGGAATTTATTTTTCACACCCTCCGAAATGGTAGGGGTAGGGGGGTAAGTTTGCTGACTTATGTTTTGTTTGTAAAATTCAACGTAGTCAAGTTATATCACTATTTCGACTTTTGAAATACTTAAACAAAAGACACAGAAGCATAACCATAGCTCATACCATTTAGATATGGTTGAAGGGCCTAGAATTTCGGCGGAGAATACAAGAATCGATCCGCAAATATTATAGTAACTGAATTGCGTGAATCAATATTGATTCTCAAACATGAATTTCGCGGGAATCATCTAATTCACACAAAATTTATTTTGGGGAATCAAGGACTGATGCTCGCACACGGCGACGAAGATTTCTACCGTGGTGCCACATTCTGGTGGTAGCACCTCGGGTCTTCAACTTTGAGAGTGGGCAGTAGTAAGTTATCAAGACCAACCAGAAAACAACAGTGGCGTTATCCTGGGGGGGGCATTGGGGCGCTTGCCCCCCGGGTGGACAAAGGGGGTGCAAAAAAAAGACGGAAAGTAGAAAAGAAGGAAAGGGAGGAGAAAGAAAAGGGAAAGGAAAGGGGGAACGAGGAAAGGAAGGGGAAGGAAAAGAAAATTAGAAGATTAGATGTGCGGGGAAGGGAAAAAGAAAAGGGGGAAGGGGGACAATTAACCCGAACGCGGACGGATGCAAGAGAGCCAACGAAAACGTTGTGTACCTGGGGTACCTGGTAGGAAAATGTTTTTCGTTGGCCATCTCGGCCATCAAAAACTATTTTTGGTCGCGCAAATGAGTCTCATTGGGGGGGGGGCCCCCCTTTTCCATGCATCTGGGCCGTCTTACGGAAAATGACGCGATGTTCCTCGTTGCATTGGGCCGTATTTACGGAAAAGGACGCGATGTCCCTCCTTGCATTTGGGCCGTCTTTACGGGAACATGACGCGATGTTCCTCGTGCATTTGGGCCGTCCTTCCCGAGAAATGATTCTGCGATGTTTCACGGCATTTCGGACGGTTTGCCCGCAGAAGGCGCCAATGCTTTTCATCAGGCGCGGAGGTCGGTGACACTGTGTACAAAGCCCATAGACCATTTCGATGGTGATAGCGCCACCATTTTCGGATAAGCTATTTTGTAATTAGGCATATAAACGTCAGTCATGAGTAAAACCGGGCATGACGTAGCAAATAGCGCCACCACGACTATGATGTAGCGTAATCGGCCCCTCACGACTGGCGAACTATAAGCTACAAATTTCATGCACATCAGTGTGCAGTACGCAACCATTATTTATTATTAATTTACCCTGTTTTTATTGCATTCGCACGCGATGTCCCTCGTTGCATCTGGAAGTCTTCCGGTTAAATGGCGCGATGTTTTTCGTTGCATCTGGGCCGTCTTTCGGGCAAAGACGCGATGTTTTTAGTTGCATTTGGGCGTCTTCCGGGGAAATTACGCGATTGTTTTTTCGTTGCATCTGGGCGTTATTGACCTCTTACGCTACGTATTCTGTGCCGGGCAAAAAAAAAAACGGCCGAGATGCCAATTGAAACACAAACTTGGCTCTCGATGCATCTGGGCCGTTTAAAAAAATAAAAATAGATGCCCTTCGTTGCTTTGGGCCGCTCGGCCGGCAAAACCGACCCGGTCCGGGTTAGGGTTAAGGGGAAGAAAAGAGATAGAAAAGCTTATGTCGACAAGGAGGGAACTGTAATGGGAAAGCAAGAAGCACAAAATCGGGCAACATGGTGATAAATGCTAAAAGGTAAGTCCGGAATAAACAAGTGCAAGAAAAAAAGACTGTATTAAAAAATAGTAAAGGAAGGGCCGCCCACCCAAAAGCACATAAGAAAAACACAAATATTAGAGAAACGAAAGGGGGGGTGGTGGTGGTGATGAAAAACTGGAAAGTAAAGATAAACAAAAAAGGGGCTGCAGCAAAATAAGAGGAGAAAAGAACAACAGGAGGAGAAAGAAAGGGGCGCCAAAAAGCGAAAACAAAGGAAGATGAGAAAGAAAGAGAAAGAAAGGGGAGTCAAAGTAAAAGCTTAATAGGTTGAGAAAAAGTTTAAGAATTCAACGGGGCGGCTCTACACTAGGAAGGAAAATTGGCGCTAACGACGAAAATAAAGAGCCGTCGAAACTGAAAACAAAAACGAAAGGGGGTTGAAAAAGTTTAAGGAACAGGGACGCACCAGGATAGCAAAGGAAATACAGGAGGAATAATCAAGGGGCGTAAAACAGAAAAAGAAAAAAGGAAAAAGGTTGGAAAATAGGAAAGGGCGCGTGTGAAAACAGCCAAATTTGTTTTGTGAAACTGGCAAGAAAAGTTGGATAGAAACGAAAAAGGGCATCATTTCAAATGAAGGAAACGGGTTGAAAAAAAGTTTAAGGGGTGCAAAAGGAAATCTAAAAACGAGGAATTAGGATAAAAAGGGCGTTAAAAAACGGAGAGGATACTGAAAAAAAGTCAAAGAAAGGGCTCCCATAAAGGAAATCAATGATATGCTGATCATTATTAGACAAAAAAATTTATTGTTGAGCCTCACAAAGATTAAGCTAACCCACAAACAAAGGAGAAGACAGCTGCATTAATCATGAACCAACGATACATCCGACAGTTATTATGACCAAGCCTTTCGGCGTTAATTGGCGATGGAAATTGGAGCTAACTGTTATTTTACACTTGCAGAGGCGTTCCAGAACACATTTTCAATGGTGGGTGTGGTGCGTGTGTGTGTGTGTGATATGGGGGTTGCCGACAAAAGTCTTTGCGAACAATTTCAAATATTTTCAGCTCGCTACGCTCGCCAAAAGAATTATATGTATACATATACAAGAAGAAGTGGAATGGTGGTCATTTTCCATTTCCACAGGGGCCGCACGTTCACTCTCAGTTTGCCCCCTGGGGTTTGTCATCCTGTATACGCCCCTGCTAACGGGTGACAGGGTGACACATAGGGGACATGATTGGCAACAAAAAAATTAAGACATTTCTACAAGAAATATGCTCCACCTTAGGCACAAAAAAAACGTTTGTTTGGCTTAACAGAGAAAAAATATCAGGGTCGGTCGCGTCAGTTTTTTTTTTTTAATTCATATTTTTTTAGCTCTGCTCAATGTTTATTTATTTTATTTATTTTATTCAGACATATTTAAAGAGGGTTAGCCGAGATCAGTGAACCAGCACTTGCTTTACACAATGGCCCTTCTGTACAAATTAACATCCAAGAAATTACACTATAAATTACAAATACTAGAGATTGCAGTACATATAAAAATACATATTAAAAAGCTTAACAAATATAAATACGTTAGATTAAATAGTACCTAAACATAAACACATACACTGTAACACCTGAGTACACGACATGTAGCCCTCAAAAATAAAACATATCCAACCCCCAAAAAAAAACAACCCCAGATAACTTAGCACCATACCCAAAAGGGCAACTTGACAACACCAACACTCACAGCACCCACACCCCCCACACCAACCGCACACCCTCTCACCTACCCACCCACACCCACCCATACCCACCCCCATCACCCCCCCCCCACCACCCCCCCACACAACCCCCCTCCATCCAACCACTCCCGGTCCCCCCACAGTGGCCCCCCCCCCCAATCACCTACATCCCACCCCACAACAGAACCACCACCACCACAACACCTCACCTTCAAAACAATAGGCTAAAACAAAAAATATATAAATATATCTTAAAAAAGCGAATAAAATCTGGTACCCGAGTCAAGAATGAAGGCCTTTCAGGTTCTTTTTTTAAAACCTGTATACTGATGGACTGCTTGATGTTTTGTATAAGAGGTTCACAGCCCTGCCCCGTGTTCCAGTCCCTGAAAGTACTCCTACCCCAGTCAGTCTGACTGCTTGCGTCCAATATAGATGTTATTTGAACTAATGGATCTTGTACCGTAACTGTGGTTTTCATGCTATGTGACGATGTTTTGCGCCAGTTATCCGGGGCAGACCATGTATACTCTGGTAAATAAGGGTAATGTAAAAATAGTCAGCACGTTGTTTTACAGTCATTTTCACCTCATCATATCATTGCACCAACTTTTTATCCTGCACTTTACATCTCAATGTTTACTTGCAACATGTTTTTGGAGGATTTGATTTATTAACATGCTTACACAGCATAGACCAACTTGGGCACAGTAGTCATGTGAGGTAGCACAATTGAATTTTAAGAGCAATAATCCATGGTAGCCTGGTTATGACCCGGGCATGTATTGCCTAATACGTTTAAATCCTAGTCCTTGGCGCAATTTTGGAAGCAGTGTTTGTACATGTAGCTTTCCATTTTAGGTGAGTATCACAGTATTATAAGTATAGTCCATATATTGAAACCCCTTGACCTGTTTCCAGCATGACTTTGTTAAGGGAAATTTTGAGTTGAAGCAATTTTAATTTGTGGTGAGAGCTCAAATGACCTAACCTTAGTTTTTTGAGGCATGCCACAGTAAGCTTCTTATTATCCATCCAATTTGCTACACTAGAAGCTCCTCATTATGTTGGAGACTGTCTTTGCTTTGAACATGATTGCAGTGTCATCTACATACAAAACAGTCTTCGCTTTTGAAACAACATTGGGAAGGTCATTAATAAAGGATAAATAGAAGGGGAACCAAGGATTGATCCTGGTGAACCCAACGGTTACTTTTTTTGAAGTCGGATCGAGCATTATTGAGTGAAGTTGCTTTTTGCCTTTGTCAAGTAATTTGAAAACCATCCAGCTCTCTACCCTGAATACCCAGATGCTCCTAGCTTGGACAGGAGAACATTGTATTAACGGTGTCGAAACGACTTTTTACAAATCTAAAATATGGCACGTAAGCCCCATGGTCCTATTGTCAAGATGTATCGAACATCTAGAGCAGCTGTGAGGGTAGAGTGCTGGGGCCGGAAGCCAATTGAAGTATTGGTGAGGAATTATTTTGCAAGTAAATGAATTGTACACCGCTGATGTAGGCTCTCTTTCAAGTTCAGGATTTTTGGACACACTGGCAAACGATATGGGATCTAGTAGTTACGCCCACGCTGTACGAGGCCATCCTTTGTATAATAGGTAGGGTGGGCCTAATAAAAGATGAGATTTCAGATAATTTTGCGCTAACTCGTATTGAATGTAGCTTGCTCCCCTGAAGCATTTTGACACCATTTGTGTTCAAAATCGGCCAAAAATGAGAAAGGGCGGCCAAAAATGCCATTAAGTGCGGGGGGGGATCTGGGGGTGGTTCTGAAATGATAAATTTTGTCAATTACTCTGGAATTTGTGCCATATTTTATAAGCATGTTAGGGTTAATTTTTATGTTTTTGAGGTCAAGGTATCCATTGTGGATGCCTCCGTCAGGTTTTGATTTTTCGTTTTCATAAAATTAGCCATTTTAATACGTAAAATTAAAGCCACGAGGGCGTCTTTGCCGGCCACGCCCTAACCCTTAACTAGATTTTTAGATCTTTTTCTATGATAGAATTGAAGATAAGCCGTAGTAAAGTATATTCTAATTTTCATCACATCAGCTCTTTTTGTTGGTCCCACTGTGCCATTTTTATAATTGGCATGTCTCTATTGAAAATATAGGGTGCAAAAGTTCGTTGACCTAGCAACACACAACCCTATGTCATCAAAAATTGTGTATGATCATTCAATTAACCTGCTGCCACAGCGCAAACCGTAATTTAAAGAGCTCAAATTTTTGCAGTAGGTACTATCATTTATTACCTTCAGGATAAGCTTTCAATGCTGCAATCAGACAGCAGCGCCTACCTTGTGGGTGAATGGCAAAAGCGCCCTCATAGCTGAATTTGACCAAAATCGCCATTTTTAGTAGAAAGCGGGTAAGATTCTGACCGGCTGAACACATTTACAAATGAATTCTTTGACCTCAAATACATAATGTTTAGACAACCAACAGGCTAAAATGTCAATATAAGTCCAGTAATTGACAAATTTATCAATTTCAGACCCCCCTCCCTTAAATGGCGTTTTTGGGCGGCACCTCATCATTTTTTTGGGATCCGATTTTGACAAATGTGAGTCAAATGCTCAGGGGATAAAGTTGCATCAAATAAAGAGTTAGGACAAAATTATCTGAAATATCATCATTTTTCTCCCCCTGTCTAAGCCCACCTCTGAAATATACGGGTGTATACAATAGCCGTTTCCATTTACTGGTATTATGGCTGAGGAAAGGGTCAGTTCATGATGTGGGTCAAGGGCTTGGTTATTTGAGCGCCCCCACTCTCAACAGCCTGGAATTTAAACCCATCAATACATGTTAGCTTTTCCAATACCAAAGGGTTGAAAGTTGTTTGAAACAAAATCTTCATCGATTTTGGCAAATTGTAGTGGTACACCTGAAAACTCCTCAAGATCATTGCCTGGGTTACGTGTCTATGATTGAAACATTTAGCTAATTTGCCCAATTTCAACAACAAAATTGTGAACTCCATTAGCAAACCTCTTTAGGGTCTGAAATCAGCTTACCATCTACAATAACCTCTTTAGTACTGTGATGAGCTTTTGATGGCAGAAGGGTTTTGTGGTTTTCCATAGCGGCTTACCATCATGCTTATTTTCCATAATAGTATGTATAGTAACATTCTTGCCTGTTTTAAACCATATTATTAGTTGGTTTTTTACATGCCGATATGTCTCCCAATCCTTGGCACTCCCAGTTTTTTGTGCCTTACCTTTAGTAGTCACAATCTTTACACAGCACAGGGACAGTATCTCCTCAGTAAACCAAGGAGGCTGGTTACCTTTAACAAGGACTTGAAGCAAAGGTGCATGCTTGTCAGAGATAGCAATAAATTTGTCTTTGAAAAAGTCCAGGCTGGTGTTCAGGGTCTCTGTTTGGAAAATTAACATCCCCAATTCACCATAGTAAGATCATTTTGAAAATGCATCATCAGAAAATTTACGGTAAGTTCTAGTTTTTACTCTACGGGTTTAACTTTTACAGGCCATGTTTTCTATGCATGTACACTAAGTGTGTGATCGCTAAATCCCAATGGTACGTTGCCAGGTTCATACACTTTATTGACATTTGAACACCAAGATAAGGTCAATGCAAGTTGAACTTTTCAGTATTCTTGTAGGAGATTCAATAAATTTTGAAGTTGGAATTTTCTACAAATATGATTTATCTGGCTTAGCAGTTTTTTTTTTCTGGTTAAGAGTCACAGTTAAGTCACCAGTGATCACGAGATCACTTTTACCAAATTGAGGCGGGACATGGATGAGGTGATCATGGAGAACATCTAGAAAGCCACTTTTTCATCGGGCGGTCTGTAAATGGTGCCAATTACAACAGATCTGCTAATTGTTAAACATGATTTCAACCAGATGGATTCCACAGAGTCGTAGTAAGATATAGTCTTGGGGAAAAAAAACTGCAGCTTATCTGTAATGTAGATGGCAACGCCTTCCACCTCGACGATTTCGATCATGGCGAATGGGACTGAGTACCCACTTATTGTTAACTCTTTCAGTTTGAATATGTCTAATAGTCTAGTTTCATTGAGACATCAAATTGATTGTTTGAATAAGATTTTCCTTTCTCTGTAAGTGTCTAATTTTGTATTGCCATCCCTTAGAGAGCACTATATTGAGGTGAGCAATTGTAATCTTTGACAGAGGATAGATCCACTACCGGGTTGCAGTTAGAGCAAGTCTGCGAATTACAGCATCGCGGGCCGGGGTTGGATTCGATATCATTTCATTTCATTGATCACTTAATCAATGACCATGATATGTGTCTGGTGGTTGTACCATAGCCAAATGGGCTACCATGATATCGGCCTGATTGTTAGGCGTATGATTCCCATGTCATAATGGTTAAAATACATGGTGGAAGTGCAATGGGGATGAAGACAGGCACTAGAGTAAGCCGTTGCAAGGGATGGGCAATCATTGCTAGCACGTTCTGGGTAAACTTGTCATCCTGCTACGGTCAGCTCATGGTAGTACCTAGCGTTCCTCTGGCTACCAGCATGCCACATGTAGAATCAGCAGGGCCGTTAAGAGCCACCTCTTGCCCAGTACTAGTGATGGTATACGTAAGCAGAGACATCATTCGGGTTACAATAACAGAACGTCTCACCTTAACACAGACTGAAAGAAAACACGTGCGTAGCAGTTGAGGGTGCGACGGACTATTTGAAGACGTGCTGGATCTAGTTGCAATCGGTGCCAGGGCTGTTGAAGTCCACAGGTATCCGCGACAAACCCAAGGATCAAAATTATGTTGGTCCACAAAGCAAAGGAAATCGCCACACCAGGAAATTTAGCTGACATTAGTGGTTTAATGAAGGACTAATTAAGTAATATCATTGTTGGTAAACATGTGCTGATTTAAAAGATGGTATTTTTGGGCAAATAAAACTGGAGCCCATCGCAGCACACGTCCTTATCGTCCAGCGCCATCTGTAAAATGAATACAGATGCTATTTTAAAGCCTTTTTCAAAGACATCGCAAAGATCTTTATTTTAATTGTTGTAGTTTGTAGTGTTTTGCATTGTTTCGTCTTTGTGTTGGTAAAAAAATATTTTTTTAAAAAGTGGATGAAAAAAATGGGTCGGTCGGAGAATATTTTTTATTTTCTGCAAATTGCCATAAAAAAGGGTTCGCCAAACAATTAGCCTATAATATAGGCTATTGTCATCACATAGCAAATTAGAGTAGGAAACCAATGTCTCTCATTAAACAGTCTCTATGTCTTGTCCAATTCTTTTGAACTGCAGGTAGGCAAGTAATGACATGTCTTTGAAAAGTTATGTGTGGATTTTGAAAATTCTGAGCAGATGTTGCGTTTTGGGGCATTTTGTTCGTCCTTTTGTGTTTTGGCTGAATGGTGTTGGTAGGCAAAGAGTATTCTGAATTGTCTGGTTGTCCGACAATGTAGATGCATCGCTGTGTGTAAGCTGAAAGCCATGCATATCAATGCTGGCCTAGAGAGGCATTGCATTGCAGACTAGTCTGATAACCACTTGGCAGTTAATTTCATGCTTATCTAGGTAGATGATAGTTATGTTATTGCCGGAAGGGGAGTTTGTTTTGTTTGTCCACCCAATATCTTCCCCGTACGTGTTCTAAAAGTTCCAGTGCTTGTACCATGTGTACTTTACACTCATTCCCAGTTGCTCCTGAAGATAGTGCTTAGGTATGCAATGCAAGTCTATTCACGAATGCAATGGTTCACATATGGTTTCAAAAGCGCACTTATTAATAAAGTAATATGCTGTGAACTTTAAACCTTGCACTGTGTTACTTGAAACAGCCCAAATCTCTCACTCCAATCAAATAAGTGGCCTTAGAACACACAGCTACTTAAGAGCGCATATTTATCCCATCCCACATGCATCAGCTTGGAACATTAACCTCAGATAATCCAATGCATGATCCCGGCATGTGATCCCACTAAAAGAAATCCCATTTTTATACATTAAAACTCACCTTTTACACCAGTCCTGCACACAAAAACACTAGTACTTTAAAAAAAAATTAATAATGAAAAGGTTTTGTGCTCCTTAAACTTCTTTACACTACCCTAAATTACTGACATATGTTCGTACAGAACATTATAGGCACATTGCAATGTATAGGGATTAGTTCAAAACACCCTCGCTACTATGACGCAAGGTTAAATGCCAACCTTGTTTTTATTGGGAACTTGCATGATTAAATCTGACCTTGTAGTGCACATTTTACTGAATGTGAAATTGTTTGCTTTTTCAATATTTTTGTATGGGATAAAAGTGTTAAAAGCCTAGTATGGTATTATAAGTGGGGTAAATTTAGCCCAATTTGAAGTGTCGATGGTTGAATTCGGTTGTATATTAGTCGAGTTATATTGATAGTATTTTAGGAATTTTGTATTAAGTTGACATTTTACAATACTGTTATCAACACCAAAAGTCATATGTTGACAGTTGACAAAACACAGGATATTGTCCTTGGTGAGGTAAATTGACACCACAGAGGTTGGACCATGACTTCAGAAATAATTTAGTTCTAGGATATATCACATTTGCAAATAGTGATTACTACACAAATTTGACATTGACAGTAAATGTTATTGAAAGTGAAACTACAGGTAAGTGGGGGGGGGCTATTCTCAACACAAAGACATACAGGGATGTGCCACAGACATCGGTCCCATTTTCAAACTGCTGGTTATATCAACGACCCCTTTTTTCATGCCCATTTGGTATAGCAAGGTCGTTTTTTCAAAATTTTTGAAATTTGTTAAAATAGCCGAAAAATTTTTCAATCGGAAACAAACATGTTTGAAAATTGTGGAAAATTAGTCAAATTTCCTCAATCTGAAGCCAAAAGTGTCCAAATTTGCTTAAAATGTCAAAATTTGCAGTGAAAAATTGCAAATGAGTAAATTTGGCCTAACCATTTGCATCTCTGGTATAGCTATGGGTCCCTTTGTTGGCATAAAATGGTATAGCTATGGGTCCTACTTCCCAGATTCAGTGAGCACGTCCTACCCAAACCAAAGGTGAGAACCCCCCCCCCGGGGTTCAGTAAGGGAACAAATTCAGAGAATGGAAGAAGTTATGAATTACTCTCCATTAAGTGTGTGTAAAAAAGATTCACACACAGATTGACAAAATCCCTGTTATGCAGGTCACTGGAGCAGTCTTACCGATTGAAATCTCGACGACTTAAATATTAAACCAGCAAAATATTTTGCTGTTCCTTGAAGTTTGAAAAAGACAAATGAACAGTTTCCTAACAACAATATTGTTTAAAAAGTCATTGCCATTAAAATTTGCCCGTAGTTTGTGGTTTCGGTAAGTTAAACAGTACTAATACAATTAATGTCATAAAGTTTACATAGATGGCTATTGAATAGCATATGTCACTTGAAGTAAGGTCAGTGAAATTAATTTAAAAAAAATTTTTACCAAAGCCCAGATAAGGTGAGTAATTTTTGTGGAGGTTCACATCATAATAATTAGTTAAATTACGTATGACAATGAAGTTACCATTTACATTGCAATGATACACGTAAAAAAAATAAAATTTTTGGAGTGTTAATTCAGGGGGGTGATAACAGCGGCTCAGAAGACCTTCCAAGTACCTTTTCGCCACCAAAATTGGTTTGTCAGTGCCACGGGGAAAACTCTAATAGCAAAACACGTAATCATAGTCAGCACAACAAACGCCCCTTGTACATTATCGAGAGATGCGCATAAGTCTAGTGGGTTGAATTTTCTAATGGAAGTTTGTGAAACGATCAAGGAAATGATTATAGCTGCTATGCGCTCTGTTGTGTAAAACAGTATTTCAATATTATTTCTTCATCTTCAGAATTTCTGAAAACCAGCCAGAAAGAATGGTATTACTGTAGGCATTAGAGCGTACGATTGAGCAAACAGGGATTGAGTGTAGGTCTCCACCTAACGTCGACAGGGCATGATTAAAAAAACGACGGCGTAAATATGAGACTATTACAAGGCTTTTTACATATGTAAGTCACAGCAGGGTCTCTGCCTGTGGTTACAAATTCCACTCGTACTTTCGTAATTCATTCGCCACATGATTCCCTACTTCTAATGATAAATTTCTAGTAATTACTAGTTTCAGTGGATATATCCAGCATTTTACTTATTGTATAAAACTGTTTGTTGGGTCATTTGGTAATATTTACTTAAGAATAGGCTGGCAACTGGGCAGGTAAACGGGACGGGAACTTGGGTATAGGATTGACGTTGAGTCTGAGTGAGTAGTCTAGGCCAAGGATGTATTGATTTGTCAGGGCAGGAATATCGGCTTGCATCAGGCATGTGTATTTTCTTTTTAATTATGTGCAGTGCTTAACATGCGTTTGTGTACCGGTTCGTGACCGTGTACTCTAGCGTATAGGGCTGTCTGTTTTGATACACTTGACCGATGATGTTACCTTCCCGGCGACAAGAAAGAAATGGAGTCATCACGTCATTACCCGTCGATAATAGGGTTCGCGCGCAAAGGATTAGGGCTTGGCCTCCGCGCTGCTGTTGGGGGTGAATTAATACTCTGGCATGCATATAAAGATGTAAAAACACCCGGCTTTAAAAAACTGGGAACGCCCTTTTCTGAAAAATTTTTAAAGTGAACCCTTTGAATAGTTTAACAAGTGCAGTAAGTACATTCAGGTAATGCAGCCACTCAATCAATTAAAGGTGCATTTTGTCTCTAACACCTCATTTTTGTTATGGTTCATGTAGATTCCCGAGAAAAAATATTAATGCCAAATTTCAGTTGATTTTGATGAGGCAGTTTGATTTTATAACAAATGTTTAGATCAAGTGCCCTCTGAGGCCAGGCCATGCGTTTAATTTCTATCCTTTTTACTGACCTAAAAAACAACAATGGCTATTTTCTTCCCAGATAGATCGAATTTGCAAGAATGATCGGCAACGTGCATACTTTAGGCTACGGGTCAATGATGTAAATCTCAACTCCTTTGGGTAAAGTCAAGGGACGAGGCTGTGGAATCACGAAAGCCAATGTGCTTGAAGTGTTGCGTTCATGTTATTATGACTTTCAATAGCAATTTTTTATAATAATTACCAGTAAGAACAAAACGAATTAACCTTTTAAGTTATCTTGGAAAAACTGCCTTGAAAAACAATAACTTGTTGCCTTGAGAATTTTATGTAAATTAAAACAATTGTGACAATAAACAATGATCATCAATCCTGGAACTTAGTAGTATTTATACGAATGTACGTAGAATGGAATATGTCAAAATTGATATCTTTGATTGTACCCTATTGTACGTGTTCAGGTATATGCAAAGTCAAGCCTAATTTAAGTCGAAGCTAGATTCATTCGGGCAGATTGTCCTTTTTCAGGACTCTTCTTGTAAATTATTTTCTTATTTAATGTGGCCAATTAACTCGATTCATCTGATATGTACCCCGTACGTGCTTCGATTGAAAAATTCAAATGAGGCGCAGGGGACTTCTGTTAACATGTTATTGTGCGCAATGTTAAGCCTAAATACCCTATATCCGTTTCCATCATGGAATGAAATTGTACAGGCAGGTTAGTGATTAATGACTGGTGTCCTCCAACATAATCCAGGGTGGCACGTGCATTTGATCTTTCATTTTCCGATAAGCGAGTTGATCCTCTCTCGACTTAATTGAATAGTCCAAAACTCCAGGGACGAACGTATCAACGCGATCGACTATAATTAGTGTTAAAGACAAATACTAAATAGTCCATTTGTCTTTTCACACTAGAGTTTATGTCATATCAAATAAGAAACAGATTTCTACTACCTATTTCATTTTACACATGGATCTTGAAGTTGTTTGCACTTGTTGAATGTTTTTTTGAAACCAAACTTTGGCCATGCATGTTAACTCTTGAAGGTTAACAGAATGCAAAGAAAAATTAACAGATTTTGAACACAGAACTAACAAAAGATTATTAATAGTGTGCCTACATAGCATCGAATACTTTGTTAGAATCAATCACATTTTAGAGGAAAAGTGTATTCAATGAGAGACTGTTATTAACATATCAAAAGTATGGTGCGGTTTTATTCCCCATATCTTCATTGTTTGAAAAAATCAGTCAGGCTATCTTATAACTTCAAGCTTACCCCAAGCTACTTACTTAAATATCTGTCTCAAACAGTCCAAATGTAGATAATTGTAGGCCTACTTCGCACTCACAGTACATAATTTTAAAATAAACTGATTTTGTTTTGTATTGTGAAGAACTCTTAATAGATACCGTAAAACGTTAAAGCAAGTTTTAACAGTTTTCTTAAAGATGTTTTATTTTCCATTCATTTTGACCTAAATAACAAGCATTAGGCTACATGATATTCCATACAGGCTATTATCTTATTAGCCATTTTCATTTGTTTGCTTTTTTATAGTATATGGAAAGTTTCTTTTTTACCATATATCAAAAGGAATGAGTTTTCCATTGCCTTCATTTATACTTCCACCTTACCAAAGTATACTGACTAAATTGTTTGCTTGCAAACCGGCCAACTTTTAGCTAGTACGTGTCCTTGTTGGCCAGGGCTGTGACCCTAGGGTGGTTATTTAAATCGTTATCAGGGCCTTTAAACCTTGCACGTAGTTAACTTGAAACGCCCAAATTCTCTCCCTGCAACCCGTCACTCAGTGGCCTTACAAACACACGGCTATCTCAAGTGTATTGAGTTCATCCCACAATGCACCAGTTTTGGGACATTTCACCTCAATAATTTGGTCATGTGATGCACATGGGATCCCCGCAAATCCCATTCTTAAAGTATGGGTGGCGCTTTTACATTATTTCCGTGTATTTTAAAAGTGATCACCCTTTCCAGGTTTGATTTAGATATCATAAAGGGGGTTTTTTGTTTACTTTCGAATGGCATCATATTATAGGCTACTGCAACATTGATGCTCTGGTTTAATGCTTACCGATATCATTCGGGTTAATACGGCTTGTTTACCAAAGTTTCTACTCTTTTATAACGATCCCTTACTGCCCAGAAACACGACATTTTAAATCCTGGTGTCAGCTAGTGCACATCGGTTCAATGTCATGTAAACAAAATGCCGAGGATAATTGGACACTATGACGTGTCTTCGCCGTTTTCGGGTCATCCTGGGTTATTGAACCGATTATCGTGTCAATAGCCATTTTCGGGTGACGTTATTGACACAATGATCGTGTCAATAGCACTTTCGGGCGAACTTTGGACACGATGGATCGTGTCAATAGCCATTTCGTGCGAGGATATTGACACGATTATCGTGTGGTTGACCATAATGGTAATCTGGAGAACAAATTCTAAGTCAAATTTTAGTGCACATTCTCCATGACCATATCACATTGGGCCGGAGCATATTTTGATTTAAATATTTCTCCACTGCCCAGGAGCATATTTGCCATTATGCTCAGGCCTGGACCATGTGTATGCAAATAGCTCCAGGAGCATATGCCAAGCTCCTTTTTACTTTGCTCCAGGACCATATGGCAAATGCAGTCCTGGACCATATTTGGATCAGATTATTTCTGCTCCAGGACCAATTTTTCAGATTATTTATTCTCCAGGACCTTGTGGTCGTGGACCATATGGTCCTGGAGCCTTTTTCGACCAATCTCATAATAAGCACACCTCCCAGATGCAGTTACGCCGCGGCTCCATACCATTCACTTTCTCACGCCGTGACGTTCAATAGCCATTTCGGGCACGGTATCGGACTTATTGACATGATCATCATGTCAATAGACACTTCCAAACAAAGATGGTGCGATACCACCTTCTTTGACAGCTGTTCGACCTTCGGTAATCTCTAATTGGCTCTTCCGTCAAAAACGACAAGTCCAACACTCTATCTACATTAGTCCCTCCTAATACACCTAGTACAATTGTGATTTTTACTGTGTTAAAGTAGGAGGGGGTCTAGTATCAGGACTAGATAGAGTGCTACTATTACTCTTTTCTCCATTTATCACAAGGTTAATATTAATACACTGCCCAGAGGGTAGAAAAGGTGGCATTTCTTTTTTTGGGGGACTTTAAGATCAGCAAAGAGGGGCTTGGTCTTTTGGGGTAAGAAGGTTAAACAGGAAAGAAAGGAAAATCATAGTCCCAAGAAAATTCTCGCATTCGAAACTGATATGCCTATACTTTTTGGTCGCATCTAAGTTGAAGTGCCCTCATTATCCCGGGGGGGGCACTTGTATTCAAAGGTCGATATGATGCGTAAACAATAAAACGCGTAAAAGGGTATCTTTTTCCTAACAGGCGATGTACGCCATGTACACTAAGTTGTGATCGCTAAATCCAACTGGTACGTTGCCAGTTGCATACACTTTCTTGGCATTTGAAACCAAGATAAGGTCAATGCAAGTTGAACTTTTTTCAGTTATTCTTGTAGGAGATTCAATAATATTCTGAAGTTGGAATTTTCTACAAATATGATTTATTGGCTTAGCAGTTTTTGGTTTAAGCATGTCACAGTTAAAGTCACCAGTGATCACGAGATCACTTTTTCCAATTGAGTCATTAACATGGATTAGGTGATCATGGAGAACATCTAGAAATGCCACTTTTTCATCGGGCGGTCTGTAAATGGTGCCAATTACAACAGATCTGCTACTTTTTAACATGATTTCAACCCAGATGGATTCCACAGAGTCTGTAGTAAGATCTAGTCTTGGGGAAAACTGCAGCTTATCTGTAATGTAGATGGCAACGCCTCCACCTCGACGATTTCGATCATGGCGAATGACTGAGTACCCACTTATTGTTAACTCTTCAGTTTGAATATTGTCTAATAGTCTAGTTTCATTGAGACATCAAATTGATTGTTTTGAATAAAGATCTGTAAGTTGTCTAATTTTGTATTGCCATCCCTTAGAGAGTCACTATATTGAGGTGAGCAATTGTAATTCCTTTGACAGAGGATAGATCCACTACCGGGTTGCAGTTAGAGCAAAGGTCTGATGAATTACAGCATCGCGGGCCGGGGTTGGATTCGATATCATTTGATAACTTAATTCAATGACCATGATATGTACTGGTGGTGTTAGTACCATAGCAAATGGGTCTACCATGATATCGGCCCTGATTGTAGGCTGTATGATTCCCAATGGTCATAATGGTTAAAATACATGGTGGAAGTGCAATGGGGAGATGAACGACAGGCACTAGAGTAAGCCGTTGCAAGGGATGTCCATCATTGCTACACGTTTGGGTAAACTTGTCATCCTGCCTACTGGTCATGCTCATGGTAGTACCTAGGTCCTATGGTTACAGCATGCACATGTAGAATCAGCAGGGCCGTTAAGCTTAATCCAGTACTAGTGATGGTATACGTAAGCAGAGACATCATTGGGGTTAAATAACAGAACGGTCTCACCTTTAATGACTGAAGAAAACGTGCTTAGCAGTTGAGGGTGCTAGCCTATTTGAAGAAGTGCTGATCTAGTTGCACTCGGTGCAGGGCTGTTGAATTCCACAGGCTATCGTCGACAACACAATGATCAAAATTATGTTGGTCAAAAGCACAGGAAATCGCCACACCAGGAAATTTAGCTGACATTAGTGGTTTAATGAAGGACTAATAAGTAATATCATTGTTGGTAAACTAATGTGCTGATTTAAAAGATGTTATTTTTGGGCAAATAAACTGGAGCCATCGCAGCACACGTCCTTATCGTCCAGCAGCCATCTTTAAAATGAATACAAGATGCTACTATTTAAAGCCTTTTTCAAAGACATAGCAAAGATCTTTTATTTTACTTGTTGTAGTTTGTCTTGTTTTGCTATTTTTTCGTCTTTGTGTTGGTAAAAAAAATATTTTTTTTAAAAAGTGGATGAAAATAATGGGTCGGTCGGCAGAATATTTTTTTTATTTTCTGCAAATTGCATAAAAACGGGTTACGCCAAACAATTTTTTTTAATGCCTTACCGATATCATGTCAGGGATTAATAACGGCTTGTTACCAAAGTTTCTACTCGTTTATGAACGATCCCTTACTGCCAAAGAAATCAGCGAAATTTTAAATCCTGGTGTCAGCTATTCACATCGGTTCACATGTCATGTAAACAAAAAGGCCGAGGATATTGACACGATGACCGTGTCAATAGCCTTTTCGGGTCAACGTTATTGACACGATGATCGTGTCAATAGCCATTTCGGGAGACGTTATTGACACAATGATCGTGTCAATAGCACTTTCGGGCGAACTTATTGACACGATGATCGTTTCAATAGCCATTTGGCAGAGGATAATGACACTATGATCGTGTGGTTGACCATAATGGTAATCTGGAGAAAAAAATTCTAAGTCAAATTTTAGTGCACATGCTCCATGACCATAGGCAAATATGGTCCTGGAGCAGTATTTGATTTAGAATATTTCTCCACTGCTCCAGGAGCATATTTGCCATATGCTCAGGCCTGGACCATGTGTATTCAAATATGCTCCAGGAGCATATTCAAATATGCTCCTTTTTATTTGCTCCAGGACCATATGGCAAATGCAGTCCTGGACCATATTTGATCAGATTATTTATGCTCCAGGACCAGATTTCCAGATTATTTATGCTCCAGGACCTTGTGGTCGTGGACCATATGGTCCTGGAGCATATTTTCGGACCAAAATCTCATAGATAAGCACACCTCACAGTATGCAGTACGCCTATCGGCTCCATAGCCATTCACTTTCTCACAGCCGATGATCGTGTCAATAGCCATTTCGGGCGACGTTATCGGGACGTTATTGACGTGATCATCGTGTCAATAAACAAAAATGGTGGCGATACCACATGCTTTGACAGCTGTAGCGACCTTCGGTAAATCTCTAATTGGCTTTATTCCGTCAATAAACACAAGTCAACACTCTATATCTACATGTAGTCCTCTAATACACCTAGTACAATTGTGATTTTACTGTGTATAAAGTATAGGAGGTGGGTATATTACAGGACTAGATAGAGTGCTGACTATTACTATTTTCTCCATTTATCAAACAAGGTTAATAATTAATACACTGCCCAGAGGGCTAGAAAAGGGCATTTCTTTTGGGGGACTTTAAGATCAGCAAAAGAGGGGCTTGGTAGTTTTGGGGAAGAAGGTTAAACAAGAAAGAAGGAAGATCAGAGCCCAAGAAATAATTCTCGCAGTCGAAACTAATATGCCTATACTTTGTCTCATCTAAAGTTGAAGGTGACGTCATTATCCCGGGGGGGGGCCACTTGTATTCAAAGGTCGATATGATGCGTGAACAATAAAACGCGTAAAAGGGGTATCTTTTTTTCCAACAGGCGATGTACGCGCGTACATTGATTAGGGTGTCAAAAACAGCAAAATGTGGAAAAAAGGGTATGTTTTTTTTCTAAACCCTGTGTACGTGTAACACTCAAATTAAGCATAGATCCAAAATATTGTAAAGCAAATCAAGATAATAAAGGTATATTAACGACACAATGCATTGCTTACTTGTTTCGGGTCGCAAAACTTACAAAAATACTAATTTAGTGTAGTAAAATCAGACAAAATACTTGTTTAGGGTATATTTTGTAGTCGGAAATACTTGTTTAGGGTGCATTTTCGAAGTCCATGTTCACGCATCATATCCACCTTTGAATACAAGTGCCCCCCCGGTCAGTATGCGTCTTTGCATTCCCACTAGCATAGCGTGCGCAATTCTTGGGTGCGCAACATAAAAGTCGCAGTGACGTCACCTTCAACTTAAGATGACACTTTATACAATCATGATTTTACTGTGTTGAAGGTATAGGGGTAGGCATATTTGTTTTTCCATAGACAACACACGCATTTTAAATTCTTGATTTTCTTGAATCCATATATAGGCCTATGGTCTGTCATTTTGACGGAATAAAGCCCATTAGTGGGGTATTGCGCTTTATTCCGTAAAATAATCAGAACTCTCCGATGCTCCCTTGCCAAATGATGAATTTCTTGATTTTCTTGACTCTATGACTCTATTTTGATGGAAATAAAGCCCATTAGTCAGTGGGGTATATCGCTTTATTCCGTAAAATAATCAGAACTCTCCGATGCTCCCTTGCGAAATGAATTTCTTGACCCTATTTTCTGTATTTAAGGGTATAGGGGTAGGCATATTTGTTTTTCCATAGACAACACACGCATTTTAAATTCTTGATTTTCTTGACTCCATATAGGCCTATGGTCTGTCAGTTTGACTGAATAAGCCCATTAGTGTGGGGTATTGCGCTTTATTCCGTAAAATGATAAGAACTCTCGGATGCTCCCTTGCGAAATGAATTTCTTGACCCTATTTTCTGTATTTTAGGGTATGGGGGTAGGCATATGGCCATGTGTCTTGAATTGGGGCCTGCTCTAGGGTGGAGCTGTTTCATATTTTAGAGAAATCTGACATGTTTGTAATGATTAGAGTACTTAAACGTGATTGAATACTTCCAAGTAAGCACTCATTTTAAAGCCTATTTAGATAGCTTTAAGTTGATACCAAAATTATCTTGATCAGACTTCAGTAATTAAAATTATGACTAATTAAGTAAACGAAGGTGGAGGGTGGAGCAATTGGGACGCGGAGATTGGGACAGAGTACCATGTAACGTCTATGGGAGAATATGAAGCTTTGGCTCTTATTGTTTTTCTCTATCTTAACAATCATTTAATTTTTTGAATTCTATATCAAATTAAAGCTAATTAACTGCCCTTTAATTTGAGACCATAAATATTGTTGTGGGATGCTAATTAAAGAAATTATAATTAAATAGTTGATTAATTAGCAAGTCGGGATTGAGTATACAATGGGACACGATAAACCTACAATATGAGAAAACAATGTTTATTCAGCCCATTATGTTTCTTCATACCATTCAATAAGATAACAACTTAAAACTAATGGCTTCAATTTAATGCCTAATGAACATAGACCTAACATTTTAATGAAGCTCATTAATTAATTAGATAGACTGGGATGCAGAGGAAATGGGACACAGTACGTTGCAATTTTTTAGGCCTATGGTCTGTCATTTTGACGGAATAAAGCCCATTAGTGGGGTATTGCGCTTTATTCCGTAAAATACAGGCCTACAAAATCCACGGGACTGCCGGTCTCAGAAAATTTTTTACAGCCGCAGAAAAATTTTAAGCCTAAAAAAAAATTATCGGGGGAAAATATTGGGGGGAAAAAGCTTCCAAACTAAAGATATAGTTCAAATGAACGTTGTCTTGTGCACAATGGAGTTCCCAGAAAATGATTCTGATCAAATTTTAGAAGTTGTGGTTCAAGAAAAACATCGGGGAAAACATCAGTCATAAGTATAATTATTACAATTTGTTTGCC
>JAMKCH010039705.1:0-13448 GCA_023653785.1 Ophioderma brevispina
GCCGGCAAAACGACCCGGTCAGGGTTAGGGGGTTAATAAACCTTAAAAAACTTGTAAGTTTCTTTGCTTACGATGTAGTACTTGTTCATTACCATGGAAATGAAGTAAGCCTAGTTACGCACTATGGTTCCGTGTTTTGGGTTCACGGATTAAAACATCCCCCATTTTCCAATGCAATGTTAAACACGAAGTTCGGATAACTCGAAGTTCGGCCGAAACATTCCTGGAACTTCGTGTAACGAGTTGCTACAGTAGAAGTTTGAACAGATGCTCTTTAGTAAGGGACAATTATAATGCGAAATGGTACCCTACCCCTTAATTTCTGCAGGTTGACAAACTTTTTCTGATTTGGATAAAAAAATTCAAAATCAAAAATTCTGGAATTATGGGATTTAAAATATGAACTTGTTATGCCCAATACCTCCAACTAAACAAGTTCAGATTTATTAGAACTAGGAGTTGAATTTTTTATCAATCGTGTTGCCTTCCTGCAATGTACAAAGCATTATCACGCCAAATCCAACTTAAAATACCAGGCAGACACTGGCTGAGGATCAGACTGAATTAATCACAGTTCTAAACCTATTCCAATGTACATAAGAATACCCTTACTTATGTGTATATGGTTATAATTTTGTCAGGTTCAGTAAATGTTTATATCCCTAGTTTTAGATGTTGTCTATTTTTTCCCCTTCAGATATCATGGGGTTTTGTATTAAGGGAGAGGTAATTTTTGCATTTTCTACGCCAAGTTTTACATAAATTTCACCACAGAAAAAGGTTTTCATTCAAAATTCTTAACTCAGTTTTGAAGTCAGATATTGAACGCTGTCTTATAGCAAAGCTTTAATTTCATGAAAGTAGTTGAATTTATCATATGATTGTTATTTTATGATGAAACACATACAATGCAATGTTATTTGGAACACCTTATGGTGCAATTGTACCAATTGCTGGTGTCACAGAACAAGGAGACTTTGAAATATATGCTGTGATCAATGATCATATTCAACTACCTACGGATAGAGTATGACAGACCTACATGATATATGTAAAATTTATACATAGTGCATTGAGTAAAGCATAAAAGTTGACACTATATTGGATCACCGGATACATCAGGCACATTGTATGATAGTAATGTTTATTAGGAACATAATGTTTGCCACCTTATTACGCACTACAATTCTCAAAACGCAGACGGATAAAATATAATTTGTGATTGTGTGTATTTCTTATGTATGTGTTTTGGGACACCCTGTAGTGAAATTTCTTGTATTATGTACAAATATATACATTTTTTGTTAATTTGGCTGTTGCATACAACTTATCCAAATGATTTCAATGCAATATTTACTTTTAATCATGTTCAAAATCAAAGGATTTATATTTGGAATGTGATTTTCATATAAATTATCAACAGAGTTTTGACCACCCTAAACTACAATAGAAGTAGTTCTGGTTAAAAGTTATTGCTGGGTGGGAACAATTAAGTGATTATATTCAAACATGTCAAAAATTGCATATGTTTATGGTAACACTTATAAATGAATTTGCATTTTTTCCAAAATGTAGCTTGTTGCACCCGGTCTAGATGAGTCACCCTGTATGATGATGCCAAATGTATTTTTCGTGAAATCTGTGTGTTACATGTATATGCTCTCAGAATTATATAGGTTACTTGCGGGCTTAATACTACTCTGACGTAGACTATATAAAATTGCATCCTTCTGGGGATGAAGAAGAAACCTCCAAAATACTAACCACAAGATAATACCCATACCAAAAAGGGTGTGGTTCCCCCCGTTGATGAAAATATTACCCATCATGCACCACGCCATCCTCGACCCTTCTCTATATTTGGACTCTAACTAGGTTGTATTTTATGTACTTCTAAGGTTTTGTCTAAATCGGGGTATTTTCAGGTCTATGGTGTTTATTTCACCCATATAGACCTTTGCAGCATCCTTTATACCCCTTACCCTTGTTCCCGTATTTTTGAGTTTTTTGCGTGGTCGGGAGGAGTCCTTACTTATATGTTTAGGTCGTCTCGGTGCATAATTCGGCGCCGTCACGCTTCACGGGGCGCTAATTTTCCGTTACCGTCAATACTTACTCCTCCATTTCTTCCCCGTTGTAACTGTTCTTTTTTGTGATAGTTTCAGATTAAGGATATTTGGCGATCCATATTATACACTGTGTTTATCTTAGGACAGTTATATTTCGGATTTATTCAGGGAAATATAGATTCATTCTATTAATATACCTATATATATATTATTTATTGACTTTTCCAAATTCCAAAAGGAGTATCGCGGTGGCTGATTCCCTTGCTGCCTCCGCTAACCTTTAGGATCTTTGTTTTGGCTTTATACCTTTTTCGCGGGCATTTTTCATCCCTTTGTTGCGCGATGGTTGCATGTAAGGTGTGTAAAGCCCTTTTGGCCCATGATGATTATCAGGATTCTTGCTAGTATTCATCGCAAGGTTCGTTCTCTCCATGCCCTCTTGACGAGAATTGTAGTTCTAGGTATGGAGGAAGTTGAACGTATTCATTCTGCAGTTTCAGGTATTCAGGGTGAGCGCAGAGCGGAACGTATTCAGAGGATGGGAATAGAGGTAAGGCCTGGTAGTCTTTGGTTGGAGCAGCTGGGGGTCCCTACCTTGGGTAGCACCCCCCCCCCCCCCCCCGCTCGCTCCTCTGGGTTCGAACTTTAGGGGCCGAATATGATCGGTCTCATCCCAAACCTGCACGGCAAAGCCTGGATGCAGGGGGGGGGAGTAAGGTGAACAAAACAGGCTCGAGCCTCAAAGGTCTGGGGCCGGGGGGGAGTTTTCCGCATCGAAAGTGACGTAATTGTTTCTTCCAAGAGAATCAATCGTTCACTGAGCTTCGCTCTCCGACTTCCATTTCTGTCGGAAACCCTCGGCTTTATCGTACGAGTCTATTAGTTCTGGGTGTTGCCAGTTCTGTTCCTTCAACTTCCGAGTCCACAGTTGCGGTATCTCGAGAAGTTTCTGCCGCCGTTACTTCGGCTGTTTCCGTTTCCCCCCGATGCTCAGCGTTGAACCTCGGGAGGAAGTCTTGCCGCCAAAGAAAGCACAAAGTTCCGCTTCGTTAGGTTCGGCTCCGAGTGTTTCCGAGACTCAAGTGTTCCGATCGAACCCTACAGTTAGTGTGTCGGACCGCCACCTTCGAGTGTCATTACTACTCAACCACATACTGGTAAGGTCTGTTCCCGGTCAAAGACCTTGTTCAATGGGTGGTAATTACCCTCCATTCAGCTCTATCCGGCTCAGCCCAAATGCTATTATGGCTAATGTGGTGGTTTCAATGCCTAACAGACCAACAAGCGGGACAGCCTTGTCCCTACTTTCTATGGTGGTCAATTTGTCTCCAGGCATGACGGTCATCCTTTCATACCTCAGGCAATGAGTCCTTGGCAGCAGGCGGCCCTTGGTTCAAAATCCTTGGGTCATCAGTCGGATCTCGACTTCTATTCCTGCTCGCCATCAGGTGAACGATCCCTTTGCGGGGCCGCCAGCACTCGGATGCCATCGGGTTCAATCAGTGGCTTCGATTTTATGCCTGTCACCTTCAGGTGTCGATCCCTTTGTGGTGACACAGTCACTCGGCAAAACAATCGTGTATAAATCGGCAGTCCTCCTCTATAGCCGTTCGTCAGGCTTCTTCCTCTTGACTCATAAAAACCTCAACGGGTATCGCTCGTTCCGATTTCCATCTTCGGGAGGTGATCTCGTTCAGTTGACCATCTGCAGATTCATATAGGGATCCGTTTGTGTCAGAGTGTACCGGGACTGGGGACACTAAAACCCTTAGATGATCCGAATCAGTTTCGGATTAGGTGATTGGGTAGATGAGGATGCTGATGGGTCTCATTCATCATCAAGATGGAAGGATATTTTTTATCCCATAGGGTTGACCCTATTGTTTCTGCGCGGCCGAGGCTTTCAATCTAAAGTATCAAGATGATGCCGACGCTGGCCAGGCTTGTGTTCATTCAGTTTGGTGGGATTGGTTTGTCAAGGGAACGTTTGGCTCCTATCCTTTCCTACCTAAGATATTTTCAGAGAAAGGGACGCTCTAAGGAAGTCTAAGTGGGCCCGTCTCCATATAAATATCTTGAGCAGTATATTTCTGGTTCCTAGATCCGATTTTGATTCCCTCTTGTCTGTTCCAAGCATTAGATCGGAGTTTCAATTTAGTTCGCTCCTCTAAGCCTTCTTACTCTGGCTCATTGGGAATATGAGCTCAAGTCTCTGATTCTCATCTAAGGAATTTAGTCGGGTCTTCCTTTCAGTGACTATTATAACTACTTGGCTTCTCTTTGTCTCCGAGGCGGAGGTCGAAGAAGGCCACTGGATGACCCCAGTACGGGCAAAGTTTGCTACTGCTACAGCTAGCTGCAGATATAGCAGGTCGCAACTTAGGATGCTATCAAGCTCTTAAGCGTACTGTGGTCCTTCGCAGTGGTAATGTTTGTGCGGCGTAAAGGGTCACTACTGGATGATCTTATTCACGGTCTGGAGAAGCTCCCCTTCTCTGATAAATTTGTCTTTGGGGGTTCCTTCTCTCAGACCGCTTCTGAGCTGGCCAAGTCTGTGCCGAGACAAAAAGACTTTGGAGAAAGAGATCAAGCCTCTTATTTCTTCATCTGCAAAGGGAGGGGTGCTCCTTCCCATCAGCAGTCCCAACGCCCTCAACAGTCCTTTCAGAATGTGAGGGGTGGTAGGGGTCGTGCTAGAGGTCAGAAGCGTAAGGTCTACTCTGATCCCCCGCCGCATTGTTAGCCGTGGAGCTCAGTGCTAAGCGACCGTGGTAAGGGGTCGCGGTCGGGGTCAGTCAAGGTTTGAAGACCCTTGGCGCAGTGCAGCGCGGTGTAGGCTCACCGCACTGCCACACACTCCATCCGCAAGGCAACCGAAATAAAGGGAAGTGGCGGGCAGCCTATTACTCTATGCAAATCATTGGCCAGACAAAATCCAGGAAGGTGGTTTGGCGCACTGTGTCCCGCGGGTATCTGATAGGAATTCACCAGTTGCCCTCCTAGCAGGGGAATTGTTCGCTCACACCTCTTCATCAATCTACGTAAGAGACAGGTCCTTTGGACGAGGTGGATTATGTGCTTCGCAAGAGGCGATGTACCAGTTACACATTCCTTTCGAGGCCGGGTTCTGGTCGACTTTCTTCCTGGCGCCCAGAAAACGGGCGGACTGGAGACAATCCCATGAATATCAAAACTCTGAATGCATTTATCAGGCCCAAGAGATTCAGGATGGGAACTTGGCCTCGTGTTCAAAAGCTCAAATCAGGGGTTCATGGCAACTTCATGATCTCAAAGATGCGATCTTCATTATCCCCTATTCATCAAGACCATCACAAATGGTTCGGTTCCATATCAATGGCCAGGCTTCGCCTTCAGGTGCCTTCCATTTGGTCTTTCAACGGCTCCACGGGTTTTTACCGAGTAGTCAAATCAGTTGGAGCGTCTGCGTCGCAATGGTTTGTGTCAACCTTCATATGTATCTCGACAATTGGCTCATTACAGCTCCGTTCTCGAGATGGCGTGTCTTCAGACTCGTGCGTCATCGAGACGGTGTCTTCCCTGGGCTTTGTAGTCAATTTGGACAAATCCATCTTCACCATACTCAAATCCCGGAGTTTTGGTGATCGGCTAGATCTGGTGAAAGTCGAGCGACACCGTCTCCGGAGGAGAATCCTGAACGTAATAAACTGTGTCTCAATGTTAAGCCAATCCAGTCAGATCCTGTGATGGCTGGTTGAAGGGTCTGGGATTAATGGCGAGTTTAGTCGATCTTGTACCTTGGTGCAGACTGAGGATGCGTCCCATCCAACTGCAACTTCTCTGTTATTACAGCCCAACTCGTAACCCTTTGTCGAAGTTAGTGCCGATGTCGGACATCGTTCGTCGGGAGCTAGATGGGTGGCAATATCGGCAGAAATTGGCCGCAGGGGTAAGTTCTCCGCATCCTTCAATCAGCTGACCGTCTCCACGGACGCGTCCAAGCTAGGGTGGGGGGGTCATCTCCTGGATTCTCAGCGCGAGTGGACGTGGTCCCTCCGGAGTAAGTCGCTACATCAATCTTCTGGAGCTGTGGGCTGTGTTCAGAACTCTCCAGAAGTTTGTGGTCAGGGTTTCGAACATATATGTTCTGATTCAGTCAGACAACTCAACTGTCGTATCTTACATAAATCGTCAGGGGGGGACGAAGTCTCCAACTCTGTGTCTCATACAAGGAAGCTTCTTCTTTGGTGTATGGATCAGAGATCTGCTTATATGCAGTCCTATCCCCGGGGCGTCGAACTCCCTAGCAGACAATCTGTCCAGGGGGATTTCCATCAAGCCGACAGAATGGCTTGTCCAGAATTGTGGTTCAGAGGATCTTCGAGAGGGCGTGGTATCCGACAACGATCTTTAGGCCTCTCGCCTGAACCATCAACTTCCAGTATATTGCTCCGCCTCTGCTCGGAACGACGAGCGGCTTCAGGACAAACAAATGCTCTGCAATCTCGTGGAAGGGGATGGCAGCCTAGCCTTTCCGCCAATTTCTCTAATCAAAGGTTCTTCAGAAAATAATGGCGGAAGATTGTCTTGTTCTTTTAATAGCGCCGTTCTGGCCTCGCAAGCCTGGTTTCAGAGTTATCCGCCAGCTATTAGTGGAGGTTTACATTAATCTTACCCTGGTCCAGTCTCCTTCCATGCCCAGGGTCGAAAGCTCAGTTTTCACAGCTTGGAAAAATCTTCGACAAATGACGTTTGGAATTATCAAGGACCGCTCCAAACGGATGGCCTTTCTTATGAGGAGGTTGCGGATTTGGCCGCAAGAGGACGTAGACGGTCCACTCTCAGAATTTACTCTGCGCGTCTCAAACCTTAATTCAGTTGGTGTCGTCAGTGAGAAGTTTCTCCTACCAGAGCTCCTGTAACGGAGATGCGGAGTTTCTTAAGTCTAGATTTGACTTAGGTCGTGAGGTTTCCACTGTACGGGGTTATAAGTCGGCCATCCAGTCTGTCGATCGGGGTTTGCAGGATGGCTCGTCTATCAAGGATAGTTCAGTTATTCACTTTCTTAATGAAGGCATGAAAATTCACGTCATAAGGCCAGGAGGTGAGGCCTTATTGGATATTCCCATAGTTCTTAGAAACTGATATGAAGCCTTTTTGAACCGCGACAGTCTTTCTTCTTTGCCGAGATCTTTCTATTAAGACAGCCTTTCTAAATGCTATGGCTTCAAGGTCGCAGATGTTCAAGAGCTTTCATGCTTTAGCCATTGGTGAACATATGGTGTTTAGTCGTTCTGGTGTTACTCTTTATTTCCGTCCCGCGTTTCCTTGCTAAGAATGAAGAAGTGATTTCTCGGCTTCTCCTCTTTCTTCCATATCTCGCCCCTGGGACGCGACACAGAGCTCAGCGCTTGGGATGCACAGTTTGCGCGCGCTAAATGGCTATTGACAGAACTAGCACCGTTAGAGGTGAGATCCAACAGTTATTTGGTACTTCGATCAAACCTTTCCGCCCAGCCGCAAAGAGTACTATTGCAGGTTGGTGGTGGTTGAGGCAATAACGAAATCCGGGGCGATACGCGGTAAAGACCCTCCTACTGCACAATCTACTCGAGCAGTATAGTCCTATTGGCTTTTTCTCACGGGGTTTGCCGATTAATGAATAGTAAACCCACAGTGTCTGGCGTTCCCAAACCAACATTCAATTAAGACTATATGAAGACTGAGGCCTTGTCCTGAGCCAGTCAGCCTTCGCTAAATGCGGTGCTTGGTGCGGCGTATCATTCACCATAATTCGCCGTAAGTTTTATTGCTTCACCGTGTTAGGTTTTTAGTTAACATAGTAATTGTTTTAAATTATGTAATTTATATCAGTGCCTTTTGACACAAGTAGCCAAAGCGCTATTGCTCACTGTTATTACGCTGTCGCTAGAAAATTGTTACAATTTTTTCGTTCATTTAGGCCAAGTGGTTGAACTTTGTCATAGGCCTATTTTAGAAAAAGTTATTCTTGTTATGTTGAACTTTTTTATTTGTGGTCCCTTTCGAGGCTCGGAGTTCGCTCACCTCCGTCCATGCTTCGGCGCTAGTCTGACGTTGATGCAATGTATTTGAGTCTACGAAGAGTAATATAAGCCCGCAGTAAACTACGAAAAGCTATTGTGCTGTGTATGTTACTAAGGGCGGCCGAATACTCAGGCCCGTCGGGAATGGGGGGTGTGTGGGGGGGAGGGGGGAAAAAACCACCAACAAGAGAGCCCCAAAAGAGAAGAAAGAAAAGTGGTAAAGAGAGAGGAGAAGGGAAAAGGAGAAGATGAAAGAAAGAAGGAAGAGACAGAGAAAAGAAAGAGAGAAAGGGGAAGGAAGAAGGAAAACACAAAGGAGAACGGAAAGCAAGAACGCAGGAGAGGGACGCCAGAGCGGACAGAAAGCCAAAGAGGCACATAATCATATATTGGTTACCCTCAAGCCAATAGTTTTGTTCCAAGACTAACCAACGGGAATCATGAATTGTTAATGTGCATGGGCCATTCCCCAGCTTTGGTCTACCAGTATAAGGGAAATTTTAGTCGGGGAGCTGAGTGGTCAAGAAAAAAATTGGTAGGGATCGATTCCCTAGCCCCCAGCCCCATAAACGTATAGGTCTATTGGAATTATTACTATACTTAACCCTTCAAAAAATTACTTCTAATAGCAAAATCCAAGAGCTTCCGGGGGGCTCCGCCCCTGGACTCGGCAGGGCTCTGTCATGCACCGCATACATTAAAGGCATTGGTGATAGCTAGAATGTGTATAGTTCCCTTCAGCGGTACAAGCTTATACTGCCCGCAGTCAGTGAGCAAAGTTCGAAACCAGTCTTTTTCTTTGAATGGTTACCATTTACCCCTCAAAAAAAGTGGTAATCTTGAAGGTTCTGAATGGCTGAAATCCAAGAGCTTCAGTGGGCTTCGCCCCCCTGGACCCCCAGAAGGCCTCTGATCCTGCACCCACACCCATTAAAGACAGTGGCGCAACTATATGCAATTCTCTTTGGCAGTACAAGCTATACATGTATACTGCCATCTCAGTGAGCAAAAGTTGAAACCAGTCTTTACTCGGTCTTTACTTTGATTGGTTACTATTTACCCTCAAACAGTGGGCATTTGAAGGTTCTGAACCCGGTTCTGATAGCTTAAATCCGAGGGGGGGGCAAAGCTTCCGGGGGCGCGCCCCCTGGACCCTGGCAGAGGCTCTGCCCCTGCACCCCGAAAGGGCCCAAACTGGCCCCTGTCACCCCCCCATTCGGGTTTCCGTTTGCGCCCGGTTTGGGTCAAGGCACTTGCGGTGTGCAGTTCAAACAATCAAGAAAAAATGGTCTGTAAGAGCATCTACTTAGGACAATTATCAACGGCCCTTAAGTAGGCCGAACCGTGCGCCGTTAGTGTATTGTTTTTATTCACTCACTACGCTTCCAAGCACTGTTACTGAAGCAATAACATTTCTTCACTTACACCCCCCCTGACAAAAAGTTCTAGCGACGCCTGCTAATACTTCACCGGACTAGGACTCCCTCCCATCCCGGGCCCCTGAGCGAACTTCGCCTTTATGTTAGAGTCTGCTGAGAAGGGTCGAGGGATGGCGTGGTGCATGAGGGGGTAATATGTCATCACGGGGGGCACCACACCACCCTTTTTGGGTATGGGTATTATTTTGGGTATATTGGAGGTTCTGCAGCCCCAGAGAGGATGCAATTTATATTGAGTATACGTCAGGTAAGTATTAGCCCAGCCCTTAGTACATACAAAGCACCAAGGTGCTTTTGTAATTTATATTGGGTTAAAATGTAAACTTGAAGTAATAGTATCAAAACATGTAAAACCATGAATTTGCTTTTTAAAATGAACATGCAACTCAATTGGTGCCCAACTTAAAAAATGGACCAAGTCCTAGACCAGGCATATCAGGAGGGCTTAATTAGATTTGCTTGCGTTTCCTGAGGAATCACATTTAATCCAGAGAATTTCAGAGACTAGCAAGTAACACACAGGAAAAATATCTAGCAGAATTTGGCCAAGTACTTACCGAATTGCTGGACAGTGTTCGATTAGAGGGGTTTTTTACATGCACAGATGCAAGTAACATTTGCTCTGTGCATTTAAAAGTCAGACTGTGCATGCAGATTTTAGTGTTATACAGCCCATTTTCTGAGAAAATCCCAAGTTGTGCATGTAAACTTTTTCTTTCTTAAATCGAACAGGGCTGGAGATTTTGATTCATCGTCTATGGCTTAGTGTGGTCTGCTCCAGCCTGTCAAACAAGCTGTTTGTCTAAATTGTTTCTGGGCATCTCACTACATTGCATTCAGGTGTTAACCTAGGCATTACGGGTAGAAAAAATTGACATTTCATGGTTGATTTGTTTGTTTTGGTTCACATATTTGTTCTTTCAGATTGCTCTTCTCTCGGGATGAATAAAAATGAAGAAGGAAGAAATTTTACAAGCTTTAACAGCTGGCGAGTGTGGTATGAGATATACAAGAGAGTAGGATGCCAGGATGAAGTTGATAGCAGGGTAAAGGTTCTAACCTAGCTGTAATTAAACCATAGCCGTGTTTTCTGCAGGTGATACACCTCCTAAAACTCACAAGAAATATTGTTCTGGCAACACACTACACCTGACCAAAAAATCTGACCGTGGCAATTGAAAAGCAGAGTTTTGGACACTAGTCTGTAGAGGCCCCACACCTAAACAAAACCTACACTGTAAATTTTTTCAAGGTGTGGGAGTTAGATACTTTCATCATGTTTGGCTACATCAGCAAAGCCTCATAGGCATAGCCAACAGATCTTTTTTCAATTAAGGGATGACCCGATATGTCTTTAAAATTTTTCATGCTTGATAGGGATTCTGTAAAGTTCCGCACCAATATTTAAATCCATTTTGACGTGGAGCTTAAAAATGTGATTTTGGAATCCCCATAGAGTACTGTGTAAAAATTATATGGTTGACCAAATTGACATATTTTGCTCATAACCACCCAAAACAAATACCCTTTAGCCTAAGAATTTTACACAGGAAATGAGAAAAATAGTGCGATTCTTCTGATACCAAAAGTTTTGACCACTTCCGGTATTTTAATTAGCAATTGGAGAATATGGACTTTAAGTTTGCTTTATGATTTGATGACAGTAGGACCCAATGATGCTGGGTAGTGGGGACATAGAGTGTGTCTGGAGGTTTATGTTAAAGGTTGTGTAGCCCAGGTTATTTGAGGTCTTGTAAAACTGATAGCTCATATATAAAACATATGTTCAGGTGAAATGTCAAAGGTCTCAGGAGTTAGGTAATTACCAAATTGCTCAAGAGCTGTATGAAGGGGGTCATATGAGGTGCCGATGGATATGAGGTCAAAGGTCAAACATACAGTGATCTTTGTTAAAAATGCCTCAAAATACTGGACTTACTAAACAGATACCTGGACATTCTCCAGTCCACAAATTGAACTATTATGCAGTTAGTCATATGGACTGTTGAGAGCTTGAAGTGACAGGAGGAGATTTTTGTAGGATATGAATTTCTCTCAAATTTCCCTGGATCGGTGTAGACCAACCATACCCAGAACCGTTTGGAAGGTTTATTGGACAAAACAGGTGCAAAAGAAAACCGCAAACCTTGTTTTGGAACTGCCTGCGATCGTAATCATCCCCTAGGAAAACCATGCTTTTGAACTTTCGTCGGGCATACAGAAACTACTAAATTCATCATATTATTGCATAAAGACGGCGTACTTCGGGCTTATTCACTTCAGGTGTGATCTAATCATGGTAAAGCATTCTAATCTGTAAAAAACCTAGGTTCAGAAAAATTGGGGTGCTTTCTTTCTGGAAAATCTCCTCATGCTCTTTAAGTCAAGTTCATTAGAGATCAGTGTTTAAAATTTTTCAAATGCTGCTTTTTACCAGAGAAGATGAGAAAGAAGGAGATGGCTCGATTTTGCAAGCCGATTACCCAGGATTACTCTCATTCATTCCTCATTGTTACGAAACTTCAAGGGCCACGCGATTGGACTTTGAAGTAATGTGTTCAACCGCCTCAAGCTTGGCTGTTCGGAAGGTTTCACAACAGGAAGTAATTGACACACTCCAACTAAAATAGCTATGTACTTTCAGCTAAAAGATCTATGTGGCAATTGAAATCCGCGGTTGTTCTGACTGATTGCTTATTTATTTTAATCGTTGGCGAAATAATTGAGGAAAAATCGTGACTTTTTAACGAAAAGAAACAGAAAATCAACCCTTTTTTGGTAAGCTAACATGATAAGGTTTTGGGGGTCAATAAAAGATGTTATTATTTTAGCCTAATTTACCAATATCCTGTTATTTCCTGAGAATATGAATGATGAATGATTAGATAAATGAATTGTCAATAGTCTAAACCATACTTTTTTGTGTCGGAAAAGGTCCCAAAGTGCCCAAAAACTTTGAAAATTTGGGGTCAAAAGTTGTTTATAACTGACTGCCCAGGCGAGTATGTTGCGCTGTACTGGTCACCAACCATAGTGTATAGACCCTGGCAAATACCAATTGAAAAATGGGTAATTGGAATGTGTATGGGATTTAAGGACAGGTGTATGTAATGTTCTCAGCAAGTAGTGCACGTCTTTTGTCCAATCGATTGGATTTAGGCCGATTGAGATGAATGGCGTGAACAGTTTATCTGTGAAGTAAGCAGTCGAACCACTCCTTCTTTCTACATCTTCTCGTTTTACACAGAACTAACTAGTTAGATTTCCTCATTTTTTGTGTCACCGCCTTAAAACAGGAAAGACACATAGGGATCACTCACTTTGTCCACTGTTGTTGAACTGGTTGTCTGTTGATGTCTGTGATGTGTAGTATGTTGTTGTGCAAAAGGTTAACATTGCATGAATATTTTTGGGCATACTTCAATGATTTAAACCAAACTGAGTCATAGGTGCAATGTTGGATCCATCATTTGTTGATGAGTCAAAGGTCACTACCAAGATCAAAGGTTTTAATTATAGTGCGATTGTTTATTCCTGTCAGTAACCGCATAGTGTTGATGGAAAGAATTTATTTGGAGGGGAGGTGTTGAGATTAAAACTAAAAAAGCTGTAAATTCTCAACTTTGTTCAACTGAATTGATAACTGTAACCCATTTTACATGAACCGTTGGGATACCAAAGATTAAAGGCTTCATACAAGAACAGGTGAATAGATTGTTGTACAGTCTGAGACACGCTATCGATTCTTTGTTGAGTCAATCAAAAAAAAAAAAAAAAAAAAATTGACCGGATAAAGTGTCACTTGAATATCTAGGCCGGCGGAACCTCTGAACGTTGAGGAGATTAGGCCACGTAAATATTTAGTTTGTTATGATTGGCCAAAACTATAGTATTTA
>JAMKCH010039706.1:0-61061 GCA_023653785.1 Ophioderma brevispina
ATTTTTTTCGGAAATTTCTCTTTATTTGTTCATTAATGATCTGTTTTGAATATCACAAAATTCCTTTGTGTGAAAAAAACTTTTTATTTTCCCTTATTTTGAGTAAATTGCACATTTAACGTACAAGTGACATTGAAAGTAGTGCAGTAACGACGGCTTCTTGCCCTTTTGAAAATGGCCGCTGGGGAAGTTCCGGTTGTTTCAATCTATTCAGTTACGTGCGAGCCCGCTATCCATGTTTTGAGGTCAGTGCTCCAATCCTCCGGTCAAACTTGAATGACCTTTCGATGGAACTGGCCTAAGGACACAAGAGGGCGCTGAACCACTTCTAAGTATGGCAAGCCCACACCGTGACACTTGAAACAACGTTACGGATATCAATTGTGGCTGCCATGATTGAAGAGACGACGTTGTACGTGGATGATTGTATTTAAAATGCTTTAAAATAAATTACGGGACCACGTGGTGTTACGACGTCTAGTAGATGTCAAAGGTCAGAAATATCCTTCTAACACAAATAAATGAGCATTGTGCACAAATGATCTGAATTTTAGACAATAACACTGTTTTAATGATTTTAATTAGATTGGTTCAAGAATTTGGAATGTCCAAAGCACAATTACAAAAACAACATTACACTCAATGATTTATAACCTATTATACTTAATATTTAATATTTCAAGTCCTCTAATGTCCAGAGTTAAAAGAAGCGTTGCAGTTCAACGGTGATATGTCCTCACAGCGAAGACTCCAAAATGACAGCATGCAAAGTCACACTTATAAATCCACAGGACACTCCATGGAAATCTCAGTCCTGAAGATTTGTCCAGCAGTTCAAGACGACGGGGTTTGTCCCTCGACGACACTAAATATTCCACAGTATATCAGTCAGGGATATAATCGCCACGATTTCTATCTGTCCACAATTTGGGAATCCTATTTTGATTCCCAGCACTTTTGGCTTCAAAGATGACAGTAGAATAATTATAGCGTTTCGTTCACGTTGTAAAATAAATATAATAAATCCTGGCACTATGCACTATACTGACCTGCCATTATTGCAGATCAAAACTAGCTATAACTTCTAGCTACTTGTTACTGACTGGCTGGCAAAATTTGGCTTCCTGCCATTTCCTTATATAAAGCATTAATTTTCACAACTAGTACTTCCCAATTCTTAAAATACAGGATGAGTAAAAAAAAAATTGACCATGATTGTGTGCGCCATTTTGAATTTTTAAGTAACATCTTCTGAAAACAGTTCATTATCTTTAATTTGCTGCAAAGATCATTCACATTGGTTAGGTATAGACCGAGTTACAGTCGTTTGAAACAAGTAGTCGGTTTTGCGCTCTGTCCACGGATTCACATTAAAATGAACGGCGTTCAGCTAAGCAAATCAGTGTCCGGAAGAAAATCGGGCTATTTATCGACTGCAGAATAAATGTGACGCTATTTAACCCCACCAAATTCAGTCACAATTTACCATCGATGCCCTCTTAACGTTTCTACGCACTGATATCTATAGGTGACATGTGACGTCAACGCCGGGCAACGAACAAAGCACTGCCCGGCAGTAGGCCTATGCGTGAGCACCTGCAGGGCTTGTACTTTTAAAATTCGCGCTCAATCAGGCGTGATAAGGTTATTGAATGCTTTAACTGTATGGGCATATTATTCCCACCTCTAACACGTCAGAAGACCAGGTGCTAACTTATGTTTGTAAGCATTGATGTCACCTCATCTATACAATGGATTGGTTACAGAAAAGTATTGTATATAATATTAGATGAATGAAGCAACCGGCGGACATCTTGGTCTACCGAACACAATAGCATTCCAAAGACACCTGTTTAACAGAAGTTGTATCCCGGGTGCCCGTTTTAGAGACATGCCATCCCATACGCGCGCAACATCAAATACAATGAGCTCACTGAATTGGCTTGATTCTGCTGTCTGTTATGTCGCTTATGGATTCACACCAGTAAATAACTTGAGAAACAGGTAAGTCCAGCCCCCACTGCAAATGAGGCGGTTTTTTTTGGTAACCTCGCCTAAGTATACCCTAAAACTGAGAGAAATTGCGAGACCTGGGTTGCAAATCATGGTTGCTATCAATATTAGGTATAAAATCTGCAGGAATATCAAAAAAGGTTGTCATTGATATGTTATTTTGATCCGACAAACCAATTTTTACCGTATTCTTACAGGGAACACCTGACTGAAAAAGTGCTCTGACCTCCAGGGTCCACGGTGCATGCTAGTCTTCACGGTCCAGTCGCTCGAAAATTTTGGGGATAACTACCCTAATTTCATGATTGATTGTGTAGGAGATATGATGACCTTCAAGCAGAATGTTAGCTTTAAGGTCTGAAATGTTCCATTGAGGAGAAAATGACGTTTTCATCTCGGCCATTTGTACAGGAACGAATGGGACCAGGATTTAGTGGTGTGAAACCTTATCCACATTTCAATGGGAAGACATTTTGTGTAAATGACCGGCTCTTAAAGGCTGACTCAGAGATTTTAAAATATAAATTTTGTGTGTAGTAATTAAAAATAATCATCTAGAACTAAAGATAGTCACCTAAAATGCTTAATTCCAAAGTTAGAGATAAATCGGGATTTTCCGTTTTGATGCAGTAAACATTATAGAGCAGCAGCCAGAAGGTTTTGATCAAACGAACGAGATACCAATATCTAAACACGGGAAATTCAGAGAAAAATATAACTTTTGCAAATATGAATGTCTGCCGGAGACCCGCTGCTGCGCGTGGCCCCAGGAGAGGGGTAAAGTTACTATGGGGGTCAAATGTTTGAACTGCTCTAAATCTACTGTAATATAGCTCAAATTATTCCTTAGGTAACCAGGATTAAAAAAGTCCATTGGGTCACATGCGTGTGGTGCCTCCTTTCCAAGATATTTGGGAAAATAGGCTAAAGGTCATTTGTTTATTCAAGAAAGGTCACCCTTTGTAATACCCAGATTTCTTTGTAAAAATATTTTAAAATAAATATTTAATGATACTGATTCCAAATATGAAATGCTTTAGCACTTTCGGCATCTTCTTGTTGTTATAATGGGAGGGGGTACAAAATTCCCTGTAGGACTCTATGGGAATGGGGACATTATACCCCTCCCTATTAAAGGGAACCAACTCTATGCAAAATAAAAAAACATATTTTGAATCCGTATCATTAAATAATTTGTTTGATATTTTTTTACAAAGAAATCTGGGTATTGGAAAGGGTGACCTTTCTTGAATAAAAATGACCTTTAGCCTATTTCCCAAATATCTTGGACAGGAGGCACCGCACGCATGTGACCCAATTGACTTTTTTACTCCTGGTTACCTAAGGAATAATTTGAGCTATATTTCATTAGATTTAGAGCAGTTCAAACATAACCCCCATAGTAACTTTACCCCTCTCCTGGGGCCACACGCAGCAGCGGGTCTCCGGCGCAGACATTCATACTTGCAAATGTTATATTTTTTTCTGAATTTTCCCGCATTCAGATATTGGTATCTCGTTCGTTTGATCAAAACCTTCTGGGCTGCCGGTCTATTATGCACAGTGTAACAGTGCCATAGGATACCGTATATAACAAAATTTCCGGATCCGGAATTTTAGAACAAAGTTGTGATTTTCTACATGAAGGACTTCGATTTGAGCTTAGTTATTTCACACAATGATTAGTATATGGACAAGCATTATGTACATGCAAAAAACACGATTTGTTTGAAAATTGAGTGCGCCCTCATCGGGAAATCTCTGAGTCAGCCTTTAACCACGTGCTTGGGCTCTTTTTGGATTACCAATATGGCCGTCGGTGCCTTAATTACCAAGCCCAGGTTTCCAATCCATTGTATAGAGATCGCTGTTTCTACGTCCTCATCACTCAAAGCAATCACTTAAAAAATAAAGTAACTTGATACATGTATCAGTTTCTGGAGGAGTTGAATGAATCATACCCTATGAAGGAACAGACATCGGTGACAGCCTTTTGAGGTTTAATGTATTGTCTATATTTGTAGACCAAAATATACCACATCTTGAAAAAAAATATTTCAAGTAAAACCTACCATTATCACTGGCTTTAACACCTTTAAGATACCACTTATTTGACATAAACATAGACATACGGTACCCTTATAATTTTGGAGAGTCAATTGCTTAGTTGGCCGACATGCATTCAAATGGTAATCCGTGGACAGGGAGGAAAGCTGACTACTTGATTCAAAAGACTGTATGTGGTCTATACTTAACCGATTGGAATTATCTTTACAGCAAATTAAAGATAATGAAATAGGCTTTCCGATGATACCACATAGGTTAGATATATGTTATTTAGATATTACCACAGCATCATGCATAAACACATCCTAGCACTGTATGACCAATTGAATTTCACATAAATTACATCATCTGCATTGCATCACCTTACCTAAATAACATCATGGGAAACTACCTAATTTTGCAATCAGTTGTGATCTCAAAGCATAGACAAGTTGACTCATTTTCTAAATTTAGCATTCCGGGGAATCCCGCTCATCTCTTGCACAATCTCTACCTTGATGTAAATAACAGGTGCATGATCAGTTTTGCACAAACAACACTAGGGGAATTACACTTTCTCTTTTTCATAGTAAACAAAGTACTTTTCCTGTGAGAAATCTTTTCTCAAGTAAAATTGAGAAATAATATAAAATAATATTTTAATCACAAAATGGAGGCTAATATAACAGTGCCTAGTGAACAATATTAAATTAAAGGGACATAATGGCTTGAAAAGAATGACATAATGAAAAGGACCCTTACTGAAACCACTTCCACGACTTTGAAAAACAATTTGGATGTTTACATTCTGTAAAAACAGTAAAACAGGAAGAGTTCGGGGGGGTTTTTTTTTTTTTTTTTTTTCTCAGGATTGTCTGCAGTGGATAATCTTTGTTGGTAACTATAGAACACAGTTTGATGTTTAAAATGGTGCAAAAATCAGAAATTGGTGTAAAAACAAAAGCACCAGGGTTGACACTACCCTTAATACAAGAAACAATCTGTATACCAAATTATGCCCTGTGCTATCAAATAGCACACTACAAAAATGGTGGCTTGGATATGCCTTGGATTTCAAGTTAAACATGACCTCAGTAATAAATGACATAATAAAATGACTCTAAATTTAGCATTCCGGGGAATCCCGCTCATCTCTTGCACAATCTCTACCTTGATGTAAATAACAGGTGCATGATCAGTTTACACTGATTACACTTTCTCTTTTTCATAGTAAACAAAGTACTTTTCCTGTGAGAAATCTTTTCTCAAGTAAAATTGAGAAATAATATAAAATAATATTTTAATCACAAAATGGAGGCTAATATAACAGTGCCTAGTGAACAATATTAAAGGGACATAATGGCATGAAAAGAATGACATAATGAAAAGGACCCTTACTGAAATCACTTCCACGACTTTGAAAAACAATTTGGATGTTTACATTCTGTAAAAACAGTAAAACAGGAAGAGTTCGGGGGGGGTTGTAGTTTGTACTACCTACAACGTAAAGTTTAAGAGTTATAGAATAAAAACAGCAAAAATCAATAAAAAGGGCCAAATTCAGTTGTAAATGGGGTAAATTGTAAAAGTTGTAAAAGTGGCTCCGATTTGGATAAAAAATGGTGCAAATTATTGGTGGAGCTCATAGGATCAAAATAAGGAATAGTTTGGAGTGTCTCATATGCTTGCTTAAGAAAGTAGGGGGAAACAAGGCCAAGTCCCATTAAATGCAATGTACGTTGACCTTCTGTGCCCCCAACATCGGTAACTAAGTGATTTAGTGGTGTGCACCCTTAGCGCTCGCTCCTCAGGTCTCACCTGGTTATATTAGAGTTTACAGAAAACATAAACAATGTGCCTTGGCTATAGTTCATGTGGCCAGGAGTAAGGAGTGATGTCATAGCTTTCGCACAGTGTTAAACGCCCGCATTGTGGTAAGTCACAGCTGTAATCAGGCGGTGGCGGCCAAGCTTCATTCATAGCGCAAAACTGCCGAACGAATCATTGGACGAGCCTGAACAGTGACCGAAAGTTGAAGTCACTGTGCGCGTTTATAAATAGATCAGTGAGTGGCCAGTGGGAATTCCTTTTTTTTTTTTTTTTTTTTTTAAATGCAATGTACGTTGACCTTCTGTGCCCCCAACATCGGTAACTAAGTGATTTAGTGGTGTGCACCCTTAGCGCTCGCTCCTCAGGTCTCACCTGGTTATATTAGAGTTTACGGAAAACATAAACAATATGCCTTGGCTATAGTTCATATGGCCAGGAGTAAGGAGTGATGTGTTAGACGCCCGCATTGTGGTAAGTCACAGCTGTAATGGCGAGCGCAAAAAGTCACGATACGCACACAAAATAACTGCATCACTCCGTACTTCTGTCCGAATGAAGTATACAGACCTGATCTAAGACATAGGAAACATGTCTTGAGACAGGTCTAGAGGTATAAGTGTCTTGCATGCATGGAAACATGTCCTATTGTAGCCATGGCATTTTAGGCATCCTCTACTTAGGCACGTGACTCACCAGAGGACATTGATTTTATTACAAGAAACAATCTGTATACCAAATTATGCCCTGTGTTATCAAATAGCACACTGCAAAAATGGGGCTTGGATATGCTTGGATTTCAAGTTAGACATGACCTCAGTAATAAATGGACATATAACAATGGCTCTTTTGAGATATGCAAGCAAGTCCATTGTGGTATAGTGGTTTAAATCTTGGCAAACATATGCTAAAGGTGAAACGAGGGACACGCTTAAGGGGTTCAAGACATGGAGTTTTGTCTTTTACTTAATGCATACATGTTAGTTTGAGGTTATATAATGACAAGAGACAAATTATTGGCTATGTGTATTACTTTGATACCCGCATGTAGTATATGCGTATATAAGCTTACCGCAGTGACCACTTGAAACACTGGAGATTTAAGGACTTTACATTAGCGCTCATTCTCTGGTATCCACGCAATCAGTCTCTGTGAGTCAAGTGGGTTGTGATATGGTTATCTTTAATTTATGAATGCCATCTATATTCTAGTATGTGTATGTGCGAATCAGATGACCGTAGCTGAATAAAAGGATTCCTTTCAAAAAGATAATTTGAACTATGTTACAGTGACAAGCAAATTATAGTAAAACCTTTCGCTGCATTAGGGTCTTCTAAAAGGTACCAATTAGGACAGTGTAGTGGTTTACCGTTACATTATCAAGCCTCGTCAATATTTCAAGTAAGACCAAATAAAAACTGTCTCAGAAGGAACTGGAAAACCATGACCCACTTATTTTTGGGAATGGTGAGACGGGTTGAGCACAAATTGTATTTTTTCCTAAGAAGGAACCCATCAACAATTAAAAAAAGACACTTTTTTATATAATCTGTAATTTTATGATACAATATCGACCTGACTTAAAAAACAAGCGAACGATCAATGTGTTGTACCGGGTGGTTTGAGAGTTCTGCCCGAGTCTTGCCAAAAAACAACTCTGTCTTACCCTTGTCTTTTGGCCATTTGAGGTACTCTTTCGTGCACAGAAAGCGAAGTGTTAGTGATCATTAAACTTGTGTCTGGGATTTCACGCAGTAGACAAAAACAAAGACATTGAGGTTTTCATCAAGTAGTCTCATATGAGCCATTGCATCTCAAAGTAGCACCACTCACTTTCTACAAAGTGTGGCGTCAACACCAAAATTAGTCTTGCGACTTTGCTGGATACCATCTTATATTATCTATATATAGAGAGCCTGGATCTGAAGTCTCTTCTCCTTGATGCACAATCGAAGTGGCTCAGGACCTTCTTCCATATTGTGCTGTAGGTCATTAAGGACCCCGTCTTAATCATGCTGAGAATTTTCATTGTTAAGCATGTAAGCCTGATAATGAAGGTCCAACACCAACTGAAGTGCATTTCAAAGTCATCCCCATGGTTAGGAAATGGTCGATAATTTCTGTATAACAAGAATAGCTTGTAGTTGATGGCCAGCGATATGCGAATAAGAAGAATAAAGTATGATACATAACACAATGCACATGGAATACATACCGACATAAAGACAGTAGAGACCTGCCAATCTACTTAATTGCTGGAAGCTCCGTTTCTTTCAGGGTTTTACGGAGAGGAACATGTGCCTTTATTGGTTAGGCAGCAACCAGTTGTTTCATCGTGAGAATCCACTTCTGAATGCTCAATTCACAAGTTGCATTTTTTTAACGAGTTCTACTCAAATCCACTATGTTGAGAGCTTGCCACCAGTTCTCAAAAGAAACCAGAAGGGACACTTGTTATTCGATTTCCAGCCATGTTTAATTTTCAAGTTGGGCAAGTGTTCCAAACCATCGAATGAGGTAGAAGGTTGTTCTCTAAGTTAAGAGTGACAAGATTTGAAAATGCAGATAAAAACGTGTTCAATTGTTGGAATTTGGTTAAACATTACATCAAGAATTGAAAGTTGATCAGCTTTGATGCGTAAGTTTGTTGTTGAGTTGATTACCAGTTTGTTTCTTGCCATTTCAGTGTTGTTAGTTCATTTAAAATTATGGGAAACTGGATCCCAAGTCCAAGGGATTGCATTTTAGTACAAGAGCCAGACAACTCAAAGCTTGTAATATTTGTTTAAAACATTGATGAAGTGCGAGAGATGAAGGAAAGGGTTCAATGGGCGCAGTTAGTCAGTTGTCACATATTTCAAGGTGGGAAAGGTATGCAAAGGTGGGCAAACTAAGTGCGTAGGTATTTGGCAATTCAATTGAGTTTCGAGATGAAGTAGATTGCAGTTACAGTAAAGGTTGCTAAAATGTTTAGGTTCATGTTAGGACAAGTGGGTTGAAGGACTTTGAAGGACTGAAAGCACTTCATTAACATATGCCAATGTCAAGCTGGTCACTCCAAATTTAAGTATGTGATGGATGTTACAGCGAAAAAATTCATCAGTGGATTTTGTAAATATGCTGTTGAAGCCAAGATCAAGTCGTCTGAGAGATTAGATATTTGAATTCTGCAAGAGCATCGGAAGGTACAGCAGTCAACGAATTATAAGAGAGGTCTAATACTTCCAAGAAAATCAACCATGAAATTGCCTTTTCAGACACGTACTCAATTAGATTAAAGATAAATCAAGGTTAGAAGGTTGGGAGCCATGAAAGGATGCTCCAAATCGTTTTAATTCATCTACAAATATTCCGAGGAAATAAGAGATGAATTCCACTTTGCAAGGACGTGGAGAGAAGTGGCCAGTTATGATGATGACCTGGTGAGTCATTCCCAAATGGAACTAAATCTAAACTCAAGTGGGAGAACAAAGAGCTCCCAAAGCTGATAATAATATGAAGGGAATGACCGTTCTTGTTATACTGGTAAATGGTTTTATTTTGTTGTAAAAATTCCTGGGTCTAATAGCACAGTACCTGGATAATCACCAGTAAATACCACAAAAAGTCAAAATGATTGCTATAGGTAACCGTGAAAGCTTGAAAAGTATCATCTGTTATGTTTTAGTTCCTAAAAATTGTTTTTGAATGAAAATGCTTTAGATTGTAAGGTTTTTAAAATCACCTTTGGAAGATTGGCCACCAGGTACGTTATTAGAATCCTTAAAACCCGGACAAGTGCATGAGGGTGCAGTTGCTTGGCTGGTAGTGATTTAAACGAGTTGAAAGCCTATCAAGGTTAAAGCAGCATGCTCAAACACTGAAATATTGCGGTGGTAAGGTTCCAAATTGTTGTCCTGTAAATGCAATATCTGAAGGGCATGGCGCACCTTGAATGCAGTAGATGACATCACAGATATTTCATTGAGCTCAGGTTTAGTACAAGAAGAAACTGTTCAGTTTTCAAATATGGCGTCATTGATCTTCTGTGAGTTGCGTTTGAACTCAAATTGCATGAGTGGTGGTCAAATTCTGATTCAATATGGTTATATGAGGCAGATTCTGTTGCTTTAAAGTCCAGTTGATTTGAATAATGAGTCTCTACAAGCAATAGCATGGGATACTGATGTTGAGATACAGTATTGGCGTAGATTCTTGGATGTAGGGCATAAAAAACTAATAAAGCTAACTGGCAGTCTGTGAGATCCACTTAAGGTGCCATGATGGATTACTAAATGAGAGTCATCAGAAAAGTGCGTGATGAAAGCGTGATTTGGTTATTTCTAAGTGTGAGTTAATCCATCAGAACAGTTGTGTGCTTGATCAAGATGAACATTATGTGATGAAAGTATTCTCTCTTCTAGAAAGGAAATCATTTCAAAGTTTTATTAAAGGTTTACCTCTCAGACAAAAGCAATTGACATATATGTATTGTGACTGACATGCCATGTTATAGGCCCTTGGTGAGATTTTTGTTGTTTTGTTCCGTTTTTCATCGCGGAAGTGATCGGCAATTGCCATTGCCTATTGCCTGTGATATTGTTATGTTCTTGATGGTTATATTTGAAAGCTTGCTTTACATAATGTTGTCTTTGTTGTCCCCAATTTCAAATGAATTTACACCTACATGGCTTTCTCTAGTATTCAAATTCAATGAACAAAAACAAAAGTTTATTAGATTGATTTTATTTACAACACAAGTTATGAATAGGATTACTCAGTATATAATTAAAGGGCATACTAACAAATAAATTCCTCGATTCAATAAATTAAATGTAATCAGGTTGCATTCCATTTATTGAGTCATTTCAATGAGAATCTTTAAATTACACTTAATTGTGTGTATTTTAAGTGAGATGACTGAAAATGTTTAAATTATACAATTCATGGAATTTTCGACATGTACTCAAAAATCACACTACTTTATTGCGCTTATGTTAGTATTTAGTAAGACATAAACAAATTATCAAGCTGGCCAATTACTAATGGTTTGAGTGCTGGAACTCAAATTCATATTTCAGGTATTGGGGAAAAGGGAAAAGAAAAGAGAAGGAAATAAAAAAAGAAAGGTGGTGACCGAGGTTACTATGTTTTACATTGTATGACTTTGAGTACAGAAAAATGAAAAAAAAAAAACATTATCGAAACAGATGTTTGCATACCGTATATGTAACATATACAGCAACAATTGTTAAAATGATTAATTGTTTACTATTTTTTGCGACAATTTACCTAAACTGAATAATGTAAGTGATTAGTGACCTTCTCAATGAAAAGTTGTACAAAGTAACAACTTTTAGCAATACTGCCTTCATATTCGGTCATTTGACTTCGGCTTATCCCCGAGTGACCCTGTTCCGATAAGGCTGTGCCTGATCTTTATAATTTGTCACATTTGCCAGATGGTCGGATTATGATGGCGGATCCCTGGCGGGAAAACTGAGAAGCTTTGTAGGCTCTTTGTAGCATTTTAAATTGTGTTACACAACGAACACTTTTGCTGAGTTGTAAGCTGCACAATTACGTGTGAATGTATTTTCCCATTGAATTGGCCTGATTCATCAGTACATTTTTTATTAATCAAGTAAATATTATTACAATAGTAATAAATAAGAAGACGATGATCCACGGTATAAACCGGCAGGCTGGACCGCCGCACCCCATGAATTAAGGTCAAACGAGAGATTGCACATTCAGGTGTCCCTAAAAACTAGAAAGTTCTGATTTTTTTGCCCTGATGGAAAGCTTTCAATCAAATAATATCCCCATCTGAAGAATTAAGCTGAGGAAATGTTTCTTGTACAAAAATTGTGCAATTTCTAATGTCGTATAGGAGCAAAATACCAAAAATTCTGCCTATGTTTTACATTGAAATATCAGCAAATCGAAATCCCAATTTTTCTTTTTTAAGGACATTTCGTCGCATAATACAAGGGTAAAAGAAATCCATTGAGTTGTCTTCTAATATATGAGAAATTACTATTATGACACAATATTTGAGTAGCCTCAAAATCTCTCGTTGCACTTTAATTTTTAGGATTGCTTAAAAGAGAATCAAGTTTGGGATTTGGGGACTAAAGAGTTATGAATTAGTCTAGAGATATATAGATTATATGGTTTCCATGCACCCCTTACAACAAATTCAACATGATTTTAGACCAACTTTGCATCTTCAAAAGCTGATATTACCAACCGTTTTTTTTTTGGGGGAATATTGTCCCAAGGTGTCCGTTTGGCGGCATCTTGGATTAAGAGGGTTAAAGTAGATAATTTAGTTGAAAAATGTATCAAATGATTCGTCTCAGGAATCAGAAAATATATTTTGGCTGATCTGTGAGTTTCAGTTAGAGCTATAATTGGCGAACTTGGATAAAGGTCATTGAACTTTTGATTGGGTATGTCACAGGGGCACATTTCAAATGCTTCAATCGTGACAAAATTGGTGTCAATTTGTGCGTAGAGCATGAGCATTAGGAAATGTACAGTTTCCACGGATTTCGGATCTTACGTTTGGTTATGGTTGGCCCGTGCCTTATCCACACAAAACAATACAATTTGTTTAAAAAAACTTTTTAGAATTTTTTAATTTACCCCAAAAAACATCCTAGGTATGAAAAGTATCGTTTCTGGATTGCTCATGCTCATACCTACGATTTGGACCCCCCCCACCAAATTGGGCAAGATCATGCATTTTGAAAAGTTTGGCCCCTGACAAGGACGAATCCCAAAAGTAGAGAATGATTTCATCACATTTTCACTCATATCTCTGAAACTGAATATCACAAGTATTTATATTTCCGATCCTTATGACAAGACGATCATTTGAGATACTTCAACAAAACAAACATTTGATATGGACTGAATTCTAGACCCAAGATGGCCGCCAAACTGAATCCCCTTGGGACAATAAAAAAAAAAAAAAAACAAAACTGAGTGTAACATCAAAATTTTAAGGAGGTCTCGTAGAGATATCTAAGAATCTATTAGAATTTTGTTTAAAGAGGTTGCATGGGAACCCAGGTATTCTGTAGAACTAAATCAGCAATATTGGTACGTTTATATGCTTGAGAAATACAAATTATATTAAGAGTTTTATCCAGTTCAATGACAAAATTGAGTCTGTAAAGACACGTTCAAACACAATTAAATTAGCCGGTGATTGATTCAAAAATTAGATAGTTTGTTCTGTCAAAAATAAAGGAAGGCCATGACTAAAGGATAAATACCAACTAGCTTCTCCACCACAACCTAATGTAAATTTTACAGACACTGGGTATTGTTGATAATTATGAGAAATACCTTTGCCTTTTGTATATACTGCGTAATTTAGAACACGATATGGAGACGTTTCGGGACCATTAGACCGCTACCATGGTAATGGAGACAACAAGCATTAGATTTTTCCATAAAATAGTAAAATGACTAACACGATACATCTACTTAGCTTGCATTCACTAAATCAAACTACAGCTAATGGTACGATATTGCGACATATGCTTCTATGAAGTTAAAAGAAAGAATGATGCCTGGTTTTCTTTCAAGTACACCGCAGTGTCTATGGTCAGCAAACTACACACAATATAATGGTAGCTAATAGTGGTCGAGCAACGGCTTGGAATCAGTGTTAAAGCATCACAGATGAAAATATTTCCCTAATAAGTATTTGCTTTTAGCTGTGGGAATCTGACAAGGATAACTGTTGACGATTTTTACATAATGGCATGCTGTTGTGCATTTTGCTTTAACCCTTTACCTGGACCCGTGCTAGGCAATTTCCTGGGCCTCGCACACCAAGAATTTTGGCGGTAAAGATTGATTGGCCGGTTGTAACATGCAGCCAACACACTTTTGTGGGCAGATCAGCCGATATCGGGTTACAGTTTCACTGAAAAACAGCCAAGAGGCGAGGCATTATGTCTAGGAATCAAGGGCAGGTTCCGGCCAGAATTACCTATTTCTCGCTATAGCTTCAGCAATGGTTCAGCTTCACTGCCGCGCTAAAACAATGAAACCACTGAAGCGAATCTGGGCTACTTCTAGCCCAGGTTCCTAGGTATAGAGATTGATTCATTGTTATTAGAAACCTTTTCGTCAGCTCTCGGTAATAGCTGTTACAACTCTAACGGGAGAAATGTATGTCAAGAAATCAACTATCAACAATTTGAGCTAGAGGTAATATTTTACACTGGAAGTAGAGAATTTTGTCAATTTAATACTGTAAAAATGATGTAAATGTCTTCGGAATTTTTTTGCTAAGAACGTAAAATAATGCCTGGAAACACAAAATCTACGGAGGCAGTGAAGACGGTCAGAGATGTCATTGCACTTTCAGCAGAAAATATAGGAGCACACGGAATCCCGAATATCAAAAGGGCGAGCAACATCTACCGCAAGTATTTCTGGCTACTAGTATTCCTCGGTTGTGTTGGTGTATTTTTATGGCATTGCTACGTAAATATCAAAATGTACATGAAACATGATGTTACTGTGAATTTGGACATTGGTTACAGTCGAAGACTACCTTTCCCGGCTGTTTCATTTTGCAATTATAATCCGGTTAAGGAATCGGCATTGGTGAATTTCCCCGAGTTGCACGATTTGCTCGGAAGCCATGGAGCGGATGAGAGGTTGTCATCTGCTATGAGAATATCAACAGCAAAGCAACGGAGTTCTACTTTGGTATGTTTCACACTTTGATATTTTCAGTTTAAATTTCAGTTGTGTCATTTGATTCATACAGTAAGTGTGTTCTCGAATCCTGAAAGAAGAACAACAAAAACATCAACAACAAGTGAACAAAACCTTTATTTGAGAGACCGTTCTTGAGCTGAGATATGGTTCTAACTGACCCCAATTTGTCATAGACTAGAACCTTGTAATTCTCAGTACGAAATGTAGAAATTTATAAAAAAAAGCTAGCATTCAAAAATAATGTTTATCTATGAAGGGACCTCGTTTATACCATATTATATTATTTTAAGAGAGTGCACTAATAGTAAAATTGAAGTTACGTTAACGTTAAAATTTAATATCTCAACGTACGTGCGCGAAACACGTACGCTGAGTCACGTTTGCCACATAACCGTATGTGATGAGCCATTTTGTTTTTTTATTATTAAATAAAAAGGCTGGTCAAAATACAATAAAAAATGTGTTGCCAAATGTATGGAAGGCAAACTTTTTTCTTTGGCTTTAAGGTTCTTCTTTCTAATGGAAGTCCCGGCTCAAACCCTAGTACAGACTGTCCCAATAAAAACTATACAATCAAAATTTATAATAAAAAATATAAACTGTGCATTTTTGCCTGATATTTTGACTTAATTTGTTAGACAAGATCCTAAGCTAAATCCTCGCTTTTATTCCATGCAATTTAATCGACCCGAAGCGGAGATATTGTCAGTTGAACACAAACGATAAAATACCACTTGGGCCAGTTTCATCTGAAGGTTCAAGAAACTAAAGGTATATAAGGCGTGTAGCACCATTGTGGGATTTAACCCTTTTCAAACAAAAGAAAATTGTACAGATCAGAGTGAATGTATTATCATGCATTGAACTAATCAATATATTATTTTTCAGTGAAAGCACCAGAAATTATTATGTTGTGGGTGAAATGAGGGACTCACTCTCAGAGGGACAATAATCATGAAATTCATGGAAATTTGGGGAATTTGACTGCTGAAACTAATGTAACAGTCTACAAGTCTTGTTGAGGGACAAATGTGTGGACAACGCTCTAATGTGGAGGTACAATTTACCCTTCCCCTATTCCCCACTACCTCCAAGATGCCAGGGAGGAATATGATGAAGAAAGCAAGAGCAATAAAGGAAAGGATGGTTATGTTCAAAGGTCTCAGTTTACTTTCAGCAAGGGTGTTTTTATGGTTCTACCTTCTGCTGAAACCTGGAGTAAAGCTGAGACAACAAGACCGTTTGGAATTGAATTTCCCAAGGCTACATGTATTTATTAGCAATTGCGACATTATAAAGTTATAAATTATGTTATATCACAAGAAGCAGCACTTTATACCTACTTTTTATTTTAATTTTCAATAAAGAATGTCTTGAAGGTGATTTTCAATGGCAACTTTGTTGATATCAGGATAGCCGAAACTGGCCCAACAGGTTTTTCAACTGTCTCAGATAATTAGCCATAACTCCTGAACCAGACTCCCAAATTACACCAACTAAAAATCTCACGAAAGCTGGAACACTCCTAAAAAGGAATCAATAAAACTCCAGTTGAGATGAACTTAAATTTTTGGCCAAAAAAATATTCTTTGTTTGTATAGTTTTTTTGGGACAGTCTGTATATATTTGCCATGATACATTTTTTTCAACGAAAAATAACGATGAAGAGTCATTGCATTGGATGCACTACAAACATCCTCTTGTACTGAAACAGGGAAAGAGATGGACTACAGAGACTTACCACTTCTGTAAAATGCATGCAAGTTACCAAGTGCCATCTCTGCAAGCACTCAGGCTCTATACGAAGACTCTCTCCAGAGAGAGGCAAGTCAATCAAGGTGGAATGGGTCAGAGAACTAGAACAAAGACAGCGACATCTTTGAATGAGATGTGCAGAGTACAAGTTAACAAGCCATTAACAAGAATATTGGGTTTAAAAAGAACGAGAAGTTAATTAGAGATATGAATCCGAGAGAACAGTGGGTATGCCTCACCAGTCTGGTGAAAGATGTAAATGAGGCTGACATCCTGGTAGCTTTATGGCTGTGCCAAACAAGGACAATGGCACATGTGGACCTTCCTCGTGCAAGTTGATACATCATGGCAGAAGCTATTGTATGTAGAGACATCGGAGCTCTTGTCATTTCATATCAATATTATCTACGAATAGCTCATCTCACGAACAAACAAACACACAAAAACAAACAACCAAAACAAAAACATAGTTGCGAAAAACTTGCCGCCGTGTGCGTGCAATAAGATCGTGACTGGTATTATTGGCGAAACTGAATTTCTAATATATTATAAAAAAACCCACATCAGTACGCAAATTTTGATATATCCCTTAAATCCCTAAATGTCATTGTTGCCACTTTTCAAAAATCACGGAGCGGCCCCCTGCCTTGTGATTAGGGGCAAAGTGCTCCTAGATCTAACAACACAAATAACGCTACCTCTTTTTTGCGGTGATCGTCAGGATGGTAGTCATTTTCCTCTAGAGACGTAAGGGTTTCAAGTGACAGTCTCGATTCATGACATAGTTATTAGGGTAATTAGGTCTAATTTGGTGTAGTTATAATTCAAGTTGTTTGCACTCAAAATTGAATTTCTGTTGAGTGCTACAAATTCGTTCATTGCATTCACCAGAAAAGATAGCCATGCAGATACGACGTTTTATTTTGTATATTAATGATTTAAGGTCAGTAAATAAAAGACACTCCCAAATATTTTTGTGTGAAACCCCTCATCATTTTATCAAGATTATAATTTTGACAGAATGTTCCTTAATAACTTCACAGAATGTAGTTACATTGTTTTAATTAAATCTGCGCGCAGTATTTATGGAGTATCTCCGAGTATGAAAAAGTAAGTCAATCCGTATAATTTACACATTTTAACATGTATTTCAAAAGTTTCAATCTATGTTTATTAAAGACATGAAATTGGGGGCGCCTTTAGGGTAAAGTTTTTTGGGACACTTTTGATAAAATACAAATAAGAATTTTCATGGAAAAACTCAATACTGAATAAAAAATATAAATGCTTCATTGTTTCTCCTATAAAATCATGAACATGTAGTTACGCAATTAAGGTATGAGTGCAACACAAAGACTATAAGATCACGAAATACATCTTTAAATAATTTTAACTTTAAAATAAACAAAATACAAAAACAAGCCAGATTTGCGAAATTCACATTTATTATGCTAATCGTTGTTAAGCTTAATATATAATTTAGGTTACTTTTAGGCAATAAATTTGGATTACTAAACTTAAGCCCTAACTACCTTTCAGTCATGCATCAAGATAGATAATAGATTTAAAATGCCAATAAATCATGACAAACAAACGTCACAATTTATACCGCCAATGATGAAATCCAACGAAATTACCAGTGCCAAACCAATTTATTAGTCGTGGCACTTTCACTCTATTCTACCTCTATGTCAGTCAGTGTACAAACAAAGAACTGTACGACAAAAAAGATGCACTTGGATTTATATATATCTAGCAGTGAAATAGTAAATGTACATTATATATCTATCACTGTCTCTGCATTCACTTTCTTTAAGCAATGCCATTGAATATACCAAGTGCGATTGGCGGTATAAATCTATCTTTGGCTAGTAATATTGAATGTACTGCTGACTCTACTGTGATGATAGTATCATATTCGTTCAATGATATTGCCTGCACCCTGCGACAAAAACATAATACATAAATATCAAGAAATTGTGAAAAAAGATTAGCTAATCGTTCTGATCCGACATCTCTGTGAAGCATGGTGCAAAAAGCGAAATGACGTGACGAAAAACTGGTTTGGAATTGTGAATACCGTTGTTGCAAGGTGGAGGGCGTTCGGTTGAGCAGGTGATGGAAAAGACCCTTTTAGTTCTGACAATAACTCGGTATTAATTGTCTACTCATCATTGCACTGTGGTACAGGGGAAATTAATCAGCCAGAGAAGAATTGAAAGTTACTCGAAATATACTATTGCTACACTGTTTTTGTGATGAAATTTATGACGAGAATATTGAAAGGTACTTGATGCGTCAGATTGTTATTTACTCTATGGCTACTGCTTTATGGTCTGGAGTCAACAATCGACATCTTGCGTTGATGTGACACAATATACCATGTCCACATCCTTCATACACGGAACCGTGAGTACCGGATGTTAGTTGGCAATTTGGAAAAAAAATGTACTTCTGAAGTCGTCAATGTCAGAGCGTAACAAAACTGAAATTGTTACAAGAGATATTGTGAATCTTTAAGATATTACGAATTTTAAAGGAAGAAAGATTGAAGATGGGTGAGAATAAAGAATGCTCAGAAGGCGTTAAAAAGCAGAATCACAAGACTACCATTGGAACGGTGGTAGAACAGTTAGGAGCTCACGGAATCCCAAATATTAAAAGAGCGAGAAACACGTACCGCAGAATTTTCTGGCTCATAGTGTTTCTAGGTGGTCTTGTTGCCTTTGGGATACATTGCTATATGAGTGTTTCACAATATTTAGCTCATGATGTTACTGTGAATTTGGACATTCGGTACAAACCGATGCTAGCTTTCCCGGCCGTTACCTTTTGCAATTTGAATCCCGTAAAGGAATCGGCATTGGCGAATTTTACCGATTTGCACGAGTTACTCGGTAGCGGTGGAACCGGTAGTATGTCGCCTAATGCACCGGGGCCAAAGGCAACCCAACGAAGCCCCATGCCTACAGTACCTGTTGGTAGTGCACCAAACTCGACGAAGGTATGATTCACGAATTTGTTTGTTGCTTTATTTTTTATTTATTATCAGTTGCGTCAAGATATTTACAAAACAAAAAAATAACAAGAAAATTGTCTTTTTAAGGTGGGTCCCATAGCTAGCCCAAGAGTGACTAACTAGGTCTAAAATAAATCTTCTTGATACATGTCCACAATAAGACAATGTAAATCAATAGTGTGGACCTTTGCAAAACAAATTTTGCACAGTAGTCAGCAGATGCAGATATTCCGTTAACGAAATAAAGCACATGATAAAGACAGAGTGCGAAGGGGGTAATGTAAGTATGCCCAAATTTGGATGTCTAGAATGTACATGATTTCTCATTTCCTAAAAAAGGTATTTTCACCCATGACTGCTACATACTATTGTGCTGTTAATCCACCTAGCACCTGTCAGATCAATATCTTTGAACATGTCTATAGAAAACAACAATAACAATGGTATGCCTGGTATGTGAGTTGCTGACTATGACTGCTACATACAGCTGAGGTGTTAATCCACCTAGCACCTGTCAGATCAATATATTTGAACATGTCTGAAGAAAAACAACAAAAGCAATGGTATGCATATTGTGTGAGTTGCTAACCATGACTGCTTCATACAGTGAGGTATTAATCCACCTAGCACCTGTCAGATCAATATCTTTGAACATGTCTGAAGAAAAACAACTAAAGCAATGATCTGCATGCATGAGTTGCTGATCACATGTTTTTAAAAATCAGCCTAAAAGCATTGCCAGGTGCACAATGAACAGCGGCAGTGATTGCCGGCTACCAGCCGGCAATCATTAAAAAAATACATTACTTTCTCTTATAGCAGTGTGTAGTTTTCACACAAAGTGAGCATCACAATTATGTTGAAATAGTGGAAGCGATTGTCTTGTGAGCTTCTTTGCACTATGTTTGAATATATTTCTCTTTACAGAACACCCCTTTTCTTGTAAAACACAACCCTGGTTATTGATCAAGTTACAATTACTTAAGTTACTTTATGGAAAATGTTTACACCAACTTTACAACTTATTCAAATCATATTTTATACTTGTCAATAAGGTTCCAACTTCGAGACCACCAATGGGTCCTTCTGGGCCTGACAACAATCAGCCAGGGTCCGGAACAGGGCCCGGAGCAGGGCCTGGAGCTGGACCCGGAATGGAATCCGGTCCTGGAATGATTGGAGGAAAAACGAACAGAAAGGTTTGTGAGTAATAGTGCACCGTGCACCTCTTTAACATGACACTGGTGATCACAACAAATGCGGTTTTAGTTGTTCACTGCATGTCGAGTCTGGAGTGATATTAAATTTGAATTCTACTTAAAATCTGCGTCAAAAAATATCGACATTAATGACGAATCTTGGGGGAAATATATTTGTACTCTCCATTTTGTGTTTAAAATATTATTTTATTTCTCTATTTTACTTAAAATGTTTCTCACGGGAAAATTACTTTGTTTATTATGGAAGAGAAAAGTGTAATTCCCCTAGTGCTATATTTAGATCAACCCAGGTGTTGTTTACAAGATAGAGATTGGGCTAAGTACTATAAATAGCGTGGGTTTTTTCCATCTGCTGTGTGTTGCAAAACAACTGAGATTGCAAAATAGGTAGTTTCCCATGATGTCTTTAATGTAAGATGATGCAATGCATATGATGTCATTTGTATGCGATCCAATTGGACAGGATTAAGCTATGTTTATGCATGATGATGCTGTAATATTTATTATTTGATAATAGGGGAAAACCTAACTACAGAAAAAAATAATAAATACAGAAATAAATACAGATAGATAATAGAATGTGTGACCAGTAGTTTGTTGGACATGTTGGATCTCCAGTGTGGTTGATCAGTGCAGCATACCATATATAATATAGAAACCACAGGATCTTAAAATTAAGATATTTTGTCTGCTGTCATCTTCGAGGCCAAAAGCGCCTCAGTTTTTGGAATCAAAAAGGGATTCTAGTTTATGGTCCTAAAAGTGGACATTTGCGACAGACGGACTTTAAGTGGTAACTCTTGGATTATTGTACTGCGGAATATTAGTATCGTCAAGGGAAAACCCGTCGTCTTGAACAACTGGACAAAGTTATCTTCAAGACTGTGAAGATTCCCATGGGTTATACATCGTGGATTTATAAGACTTTGCATGCTGCCATTTTGCAGTCTTCGCTGTGAGGACACATCATCGTTGAACTGCAACGCTTCTTTTAATTCTGGACATTAGTCAATGTGTCAAAGTGGACCTTATTTGGTGTGAATCTAAAATGTAGATACTTCATTATTATTGTTGTTGTTGTTTTTTAGTATCTAGTGTTCCTGTGGGTTAGATATGCAACATGTGCACTTGCATGATGATATTTTATCAAATGTTTGCCTAACATCATAAAATGTTCTTATCAAATATAGTAATGTTTTGCTAATAACACGATAATGTTTATCTGAATTTGAATAATAAACAATCCACCATACCTTAGTATCTAAATCTATCTGTGTTTTTGTTTTGAATGCTTTTCTTCTAGAGGCCACATCGTTTCGTAATATCTAAAAAAGTATTTCTGAAAAGAGTATTTCTGAAATTTGTGTTTCACTAAACTATAGGTTTATCACTTTTGATGCTTCCAACCATGATGTACGATCTTTGGTCTTGTTCCGCATTGACTATGTCAACTCATTTATGGCGTTAATTAAATAGATCTCAAAAGGCGCCAGCGCTTGCAAAATAAAGCTGCGCATTGGTGTTCGCATGTGGTCGTGACCAGAGGTCATCACACCTTTTGATCACTCTTCACTGGTTGCCTGTTAAGGAACATATCAGATACAAAATCCTTCTTTATGTGTGTAAGTCTCTTCACCGACATGCCATACCTTAATGATGGTTTAAATTTGTATGATGTGTTGGACAGTAATTCTGATGGCGAAGGCTACAGTCTTCTTCTGATGTTACGCGGCTTGTTTATACCTCGTACCCAAGCGTAGATTCAACATCATTGGTCCTTGACTCTGGAGCAAGTTTCCCGTTAGAGAGGCACCTTCCATTAGTAACGGCCTTTAGATTTCAGGTTTATGGGGGTGCAGATGCATAAGAGACATAATGCTTAACTTTCCACGCAAGAAGCAAGATGTGGAAAGTTAGGCAGTTTTTTTTTAAATGTTGGGTCGTCAGCTTTTTTCTAGGGTCGGTCGGATTTTTTCCCCCCTAAACACTCGCGCGTGCACACACAACATACACCCACACACATGCACGTACACACACACACACACACACACACACACACACTCGCATATGCACATATAAGACTAAAAAGGGTCATGAGCATTACTGGATAAACATTTCACATTACTGTTATTGATATTCTGTATATTTTGTCGGGTAAGATGAGGGCGGAAAGATGATGAAGACATAATTAGCTGGCCTATTCTAAGGAAACAATAATGTTAAATGGAAGGAAAAGAAGAAGAAGAAAGGTTGTTCATCCAGTAACTTAATTACCTAACTACCTTCTTAATAAGCAGAAGTTCTCTAATCATTAATGTTCTTATTTGCCGTCATGTTATCGTGAAACCATTTTCTTAAACAAGAACACGTGCCGTACATACGTCTCGCGCATGGCCTCTTTTACCAAGAGGCGGTATAGTGTTCTACCCACAATGCAATTCTTCCAATACAATTTTTTTCACTGCTTGTCGCATGAATTTATAAGTACAAAAATACCTAAATGGACAGAACTCATGCCAATCTTGTAATTTTAAGTACTTCTTGTCACTGTAAATTCATGTGACAACCAGTGCAGAAAAGAAATGCATTGTGGGAAGAACACTATACCCCCCGCTTACTTTTACCCGCACGCTTTTAGCTTTTCCCCATTAAAAAATGGGGAACTGACCGTCAATGTGTGAAAACTTTGGAACATGTATCCCAAAGACTTGGTCAATTTTTTGAAAAGGACCTGGCAGGATAAGCAGAGAGAAGCACCCGCAATAGTTGTAACTAGGTTAATGAATTGTCATTTTGTGATATTGTGTGTACATAAGACTCGGTGTGCATGAGGTATTCATGCTTACCTCTAAAATTGCCACAACAAGCTAAAACATGAAAAAAATCCAAATTGGAAAAGGGTTTGAGTTCTAAGTAGCCAACCCAAAACTACGGGTGAGTAAAAAAAAGACCCTGATTGTGTCCGCCATTTTGATTTCAAGTAACATATATCTAACGTGTGATATCATCTAAGAGCTAAGTTCATTATCTTTAATTTGCTGCAAAGATCATTAACATCGATTAGGTATATACCGCGCTACAGTCGTTTGAATCCAGCAGGCGGTTTTCTGCACTTGTCCACGGAATCACATTTGCCCTAGTCGCGCGCCCGTGAATTCAAATGGACTCCGTGGATAGGGTGAAACCCGGACTTACTTGATTCAAAGCTGTAGCTCGGCCTATTCTAACCGATTGGAATACTTTGCAGCAAAATTAAAGATAATGAAATAGCTTCGATGAGATCACATACAGTTATATATATATTATTAAAAATTAAAATGGCGGCAATCCGGGTCAGTTTTTTTTGATTCACCGGTTTGTATAAAATAATTCATATACTCAAAATCTCACTTTTTTTCGAGATTTTATTCATGATATTTTGCCAATATGCTTTTGGCTCTGGTACAGAGCTCAGGGAAAATCTTTGGACAGTACCATAATACTAATTCTTGTGCAAAGTTTTGTTCTTACTCAAAAAACAATACAAGTGGTTCTGGTATATAGGGCTACTTTTTCTGGTAGAGTTAAGGAACAAAGCTATATATGCTTTTTGAATTTCACTATGAGCTAAGATATTCTCAATTCCCATGGCACAGGTCAGTAATTTAATCATTCAAGTGTATTGAGAAAAGAGCCCAATGGTTTTTTGGAGATGATTTCTGATCCCAGACACCAAGGTCAATCTCTGTAAATGCATAAACATGTAGAGCTCACTGACTCTGTCTTCGGTGGATGAGCGTATTATAGCTCATTAAGTATCGGGGAGGTCAAACATGAATGACTTGATTGTTTATGCTCTTCCTTCCTCTATTTTATGACCCTCGATGGAGAAAGAAGAAATTGTTTAAATGAACCCTTCCCCACCAAGATAGGAAGCACTTACGGGTGTAGATAGATATTATCACTACACTCAGACATAATAAGTATCTTGCCCGTTTTGGGGGGGGGGGGGAGGGGTTATTATAATAAAAATTCGTTGTACATGAAGCCACACTTAAAATTCCTTAAAAAAGTGCCTTTCTTCAAAAAATAGAACATATCGTGTTTCGGATCAGAAAACTCACATTTAAAAGTTATATGATTTGTGAAAATGGGTACCAGATAACGCGCAATGTCAAAAACTGAGGGCGCTTCCTACCATGCATATCCTCCCTCTTGCCCAGGTTCATTAGGCGTCCTCTTCCGTTTAATCTTGTGAGGCTCGCTTCAACTGTATTTTTTTTATTCTGGACCATTTCAGTCATTACATTTAGTAAAAGGAGAAGTTGAGGTACTCCCACAGATTTGCGCGAAGGGACAAGAAGCGCTTTAAGCCCACTTCCAGTCGGAGCGAGCGATTTCTGCGTGTGAGCATGCTCAATACTTGATCTTGGGCGACAGCCGGTATTCCGCAACGCCAATCGCTTGCTGGACTGTAGTATATCATGGGCTTTACTTTAAGCAGATATTGTGTCATGATAGAGTGATCTACCGAAAAAGGTAAGAAAATAGAAAAGGGCTCATTCGCGCCAATGGCCTATCGGCTAATGCTATATGGTAAAATATGGAGATCTTTACCTATTTTCGGATGAAAAATAGCAAGCTCCTTCTCCTCCTACTCCTTTTCAAAATTCTGGACGCAACAATGTGTTACTGGCAAACTTTCTTATTCATATGTCTTTCAAAATAAGCCCAAATGAAGCAAAGTCCAGCAATGTCCAGAAAGAATAAACATAATACATCCTGCAGGTCTCCAAATTCACACCAAAAATTGGCATACGAAAGCAGGGAACAAGTAATTTTTTTTGCGTGGACACTTGTAACTCTAAATTAGAACACTTTCGGTGTGCAGCAGTACGCCAACAAGATACACTCAAAGTTATTCTATATTGAATATCTTAAAAATAACAAATGTGCACTGTTATAATTATTTTGCAGGATTATACCCTCGCACTTAGGGAATTGGAATTAGTTCCATTTCTATATTGCATTAAGTTTATATTCTCCCTGACTGTTTTTATGTCTTTGGTGTAGTGAATGGGAAGGAACAACCTCAGATGTAACTCCAGAGGTCAACTGCAAAACATCATATGTAAAAAAGGGGAGCCAATACCTAAAACCTCATATGTGTACATTTTTTGGTCACTAAATGAGGCAACATCCACAGCGAATTCAAACGGGATATAGTCCATTTAAAAATATTTCGCATCTGCCATCATTAAAAAACTATAACAAAAGATACTCTTGTGAGTAATAAAATGCAAGTGTTTAACCCAATCGCTTAATTTTTGTATCTCTGTAAATGTCTACATGAATTGATTAAATAGGCGGTTTTGTCATTGGCCCCTTTTTTTGCTACATATGAAATTTTGATTTTTGAGGTCAAATATACATATCGCGCGATTATATAGAACCAAAATGCCCTAAGTGCAAAATGGCCATTTTGAAGTTCCCCGTACTTAGGTCATTTTGGCTCTAAACATCTTGGACCCCCTGCGAAGCTGAAACAAGTCTATGAGACAATAATGTACTTCGCGCCTTTTGGCTCTAACACAAAGTAGCTAATTGTATTAGGCTTTTACTTTTTGGTGATACTAATTTATATTACTCTGTGTGATTGTAGGCATTGAGATGGAAAAAAGATTACCCATAGGGTTTTAAAGGGCATTTCGTGATTCCAACACCTTAGTTTTATTCATGTTCCCTAGATACCTTGAAAAAACTTATTCACAAAATTGAGGCGATCCCAGATCCTGCGGTTTGTTGTTTATATGAGCAAATGCTTTGTTCCCACAGTGTAATTAGGCCACGTGCTGTAATTCAGGAAAATACAAAAATTGGCGAGATTTCTTAGCAACACGACCGAATTAGCACGCTAAGATTAGATATTCGTGGCCTACCATGGCTAACGGTTGAGATGGATATTAAAAAAATCTCAACTTGGTTGAGGTAAGTCAGGGGGTGACGAGGTTTTGTGGGATCCACGACCTGACCATTAATATTATTTTGATAAGAAAACCTCATTTTGGCCAAAATTGCACTTAGGGCCTTTGGTTCTAAGCCCTCGATATGAGGTTTCTCCTGCACAGCGTCGAATGCAACATCGATACTTCCTTCATGTACACACGAGCTAATAGAGCTACGATATTTCTTGACCCACTCTTCCTCTTACATTTTGTACATAAGCCAATGTGGAAAATTTAAATATTTTTATGGTGTTTGGGGTTTACACAACACAGGTTACGGCAGTAAGTAAGTCCGTTGATTAATAAAGCTAAAATTTGAGAAACTATGGAGAATAATTGAAATCAGGATGCAGTGTAGCGGTTGCGAAGTTTTAGTGCAATATTTTAGTAATAATACTAATAGTTATACGTTACGCATATAGATAGACACCGTATCTACAAGCTAATATTTTGATGATAAGTGAAGTCTGAAGTCTATTTTTATTCCATCTCTTTAGTCCCTGAGGATATAAATTTGCATTAAAGAAATGTTGCTGGTGATGTCTAAAATTGAGAAAGGATCTGTCAGAGGAATACAAAAGCAGTAGTAAAATTGATAAAAACTGCTTTCAAAATCGGTGGACATGTACTTATTTTTTAACCACTACCAATTTACAGGTGACAGAAGAGTTCTGAGTTTAAAAACGTTTTAGTCTCAATATAAATTTATATCAAGGAAATTTTCAAGTATTACTACTCCAAGGTACCATGGATGTGTATCATGTGTTAAGAAATTTGGACTGGTAACATTTTTTAAAATATGCGGTAAAATCAGTTTGCTAAACTCTTTTCATTGTTTTGGAGTCCTTGTGAACTTTCCTTTCAAGAATTGTGTATTTTATGTGGCGTACAAACAATATTTAAGATTTATAACATTACGTTTTCATCTGATGTTGTGAACTGTTGTTAGAAGAGGAGAAAACTGCCAAAAAATACTTATCACTCCCCCCAAATTCCATAATGTTGCCTCTCTATGGATATGACCAAAATATGGTTATTCATATTAAGACAAATTTCGGTAAAACCAAGCAAGTTAATTAAATATTCTTGCTTGCCCCTCAAAATCTTAAACCCCCAGGACAAATTAGTAATACAAGGCCTCCGAAAAAGATCACCTGAGTGTTGAGTATAAGGATGTTGATTTCCGTTAAAATTTTTAAGTTTCACAGAACGGAGATTCTTCTTTGAATCCATTCCTATTGCAAATCGTCAAAACGCCAACAGAAATCATATCCCATTTTTTTCTTGTCTTAATTTAGAAATATAAAAGATTGGACACAATATAGATTCGGTGCAATGGATTCCCGCCCAGTCTCAATTCATGTAACATCGGAGATAATTGGTGCAATTGGAACTATATGGAAAGACGGAGAACTGGCCATAATATCGAGTATGTTCTCTATGTACCTTTAAGGTTTTTCCTTGCGGACCAATGTAAGTTCCAGGAAATTCACACGTCAAAATATCTCTAAACTAATAAATCCCTAACGTTCCTAGAGGAAAGTGACTACCAACCTGACAATCTCCGCAAAAAAGGGAGCTAGCCTTATTATCTTGTTTTCAAAAGTGCATTTAAAATGCAGTTAAGGGACATTTAGAGATAGAAAAAAGAAGCTTTAGTTTAACTTTTCCAGGCATCAGGTGTCTTCTTGCAATCAGGCCTGAGTACTTACTGTGATCAAATCGCCAGAACTGGATGGATGATGGATGTTTGATTAATGGAAAATGGGCACCTGATGGTGTGTATTTTGTTAAAAATCCTGACTGAAAAGTTAGAATTGTGTGAAAAAAGTGTTAAAAGATTCGTACGTAATCATAATCTAAAGATAAGAAGTTCTTATATCTTACAATAACGGTTTAATACAGCTGTGGATTAAAAAATGGTACAATAAAAAACGATTTTTATTTTAAAATGGAATACCAAAAGGGAGGAATGATTAGTTAAACATAAGTTATGCACATTTGAACAGATTTGCTATTCAAAGAGCAAGGATTATTAACTTCATAAAGAAAAACATACGTTAGGGTTTAAGATGATATATATAATATACAATCATTTGAATACTGTTATTTGTTAGAAGAGAGTCGTGGTCGTCGTGCAGTCTTAATTTACTTTGGAGGAGAGAGGGTTTTATGATATTGAAGTATCATGAAAAACGCAAAGATCTACGACACTGATACTTTGCTTCCAAATCAAAATCTTTCTTGACTTCAACAATTAGTAATGCACAAGATTTAACGCAATATTTTCAAACCATTCTTTGGAGTGGCATGTTTGTTTTGATTGTGTGATCATATTCTTTATGGCATGGATTTTAACAGATACTAATTTGGTAATAAAGTCAAAGCTTAAAACGTGCAATTGCAATTAAAATTTTGTATTAGTTTATTATTTATTGGAATCGAAAATATTTAATCATATTATTACTTATGATGTTGACTATTAAGATTGTGTTGAGAAAAAATAGAACGTTCATTGTGTATACTTAATCGTTTTTTTTTGTTTCATTTTGCCAAATGCAATCTTTTGTGAGCTTCGGGGAAGCATGACAGTATTCAAAAATATCTCTGCCCGAGCATTTTAAAATTGACAACAAAATCGATTTGGGGGTATCACAACAAATGATTATATTATGAATGACAAAAGCAAATAAGATCCAAATAAAAACATTATGGAAAAAGCCACAATCTTTATTCTTAATGTTAGGCCAAGTTAGTGTTAACTATTTCAAAAATTTCAATATTTAAACTATTTTTGTTATCTGATGGTTTACCTTTTTGAAAACAGGGATATGTAAACTTAAGTATGGCAACATGGTGAAAAAGATTGAAATCACATGACTAATTAATTATGTGCAATTGTATGGGTTGTTTGTATAGTGTATTGCTTAGACTCGTGTCTTATTTGTCTTATACATTGATTTCTATTGGCAACATTTGATTTGCTTTATTTTTAAAGGAACTTCAAATGGTTTTATAACATACTTCGTTATGGAAATGTTATACATTCAATTCCGGTGAAATGTCACCACCCGCAGAAGTTACCAATGCTGGTCCTTTATTTGGTAAGCAGATTGTTTCAATGGAGTTCGTTGTGAATCAACTAAAAGCAACTAATATTGTCGATGCATCATCTTGGTCACCGCAAATGAAAACCTGTAGTTATTCGGTATGTTAATAGCTAAAAAACTGTGTAGACCAGTGGCGTTAGCCAGCTTTCTTTTCGGGGGCAAGGGGGGGGGGGCACATATATTTTCAGGGGGCAAGATATATTAAATTTGTTAGTATAGTATATGGCCTAGTAAATCACTATTTTTTCAGGGGACAAAAGAGGGGGGGGAGCAAGATTACGACAGGGGGAGGCTGCCCCTGCCCCCACGGCTACGCCCAATGGTGTAGACGAACGAAAATCGCTTGTAATTTTAGTGACGCATATAAATGTCAAAATCACAAAAAACTAAGACGTATTTAAAAGGCACTATCAGTGATTTGCTAAATTAGAAAGTTGAATGATCAAAAATCAGATTTTTTGCATGTTTACACAATGGTATGAAACTTAATGTAACGACAATAATAAGGACCAAAAGAGCCCAATAAGGACAAAATCGGATTATTTTTGTAATTACTGTTCTACATACACTATAAACGTGATTGCTGAAGGGCTATTCCAGAAAAAATGCCCCCCCCCCTAGAGGGCAAACCTTTTTGTTCACAAAATATCTGGAATTCCTGGCGATCCTTCCATGAATTCTCGGGAATTCCAGGAGCGACCGTCCGGTACATTACCAGGAATTTTAGGACTCTACCTTCCAGGAATTCCTAACTACCAATGAAAAAAATATGGCTTCCTAGTGATTAGTTAGGGGTGTTAAGGGCGTTGAAAATATTGATTTTTTTGCTGGAATTTACTTCTGAAAATCGTTAAAAAACACTGGAATTAGTCAACCCTCTTAGCACCTAAATGCCTGGAATTCCACTATTATAGGCACTAAATTCTGGAATTCCAGCTTTCAACAATGACAAAAAGCGGGGATTCCGGCGCCTCTATGGGGGGGGGGTTTTTTCGGGAATAGCCAAATGAGGATCATATCTTTTGATACTGAGTTTCCTTCCTTTCTTGTCAGTTGGAAAAAATAAACTTAGGCGACTTCTAAAAAACGCATCCTTCACCTTCGCGCTATTCCTGCAAATTTGATCACTGAGAGTGTCTTTAACTTCGGCGCGGCTTTTGAAAAAGTGGATCTTTTCCGAAAAAGTAGGTCTAATCCCCCTAAAATCTGCCTTTTTTGACTTCTTGAACACCTCATCGCCAACAATATTGACTTTTTGTAGACTGTACCCCAGTCTCGGCTCTGTCTCTGGGTTTAGAGCGCACTTGGTTAAAAGATAATGCTAAATTAAAAACTTGGACTTTTCAGCTTACCACCCCCTAGCTGGACAGTCCTGCCAACCAACTTGTCCACAGAACGTGAATTGCACAGGGCTCCTGGAAATAACACTAGGTAGGGAGGGTTGAAGAGTCTAGTGTAATTTCAGTCGCTTAGCGTTTTCATCACCGTGGACCCGAGGGAGGGTCTAACTTTTTGTCAAATTCCTCCAAATTTTGAAGATATTTATCGAGAAAATCAGCAACAAGTGGATATTTTTGGCGCCACCCTTGCGTACGGTCTCGTTTGATTGATTAAATATGTAGACAGCCTGACAGGGACCCCTGAAACATGATTCTTAAGTGCTGCAAATGGTGCTTACGAGGGGCCTAGACAAAGATTACACAGCCGTCAAGTTTAAATTGTCCAACAGTCATGTTGAAAAGTTATCACGTTATTGTCTAACCATAAAGATTTCAAAAGGTATAGGTTGCTACGCCTATAGAGTCTTGGAGTTACAGCTAGATCCGTCAAAATCAATAAAGGGTCAATTGCGTTGTAAGGGTGAATTTAAAGTTGCTCCGATTTGGATAAAACGGGTGAAATTATTGATGACTTATAGGATTAACAGATTTTTTTTTAAAAGGGGTAAAATTAAGGGTGCTTTTTTCTGTCTTAAATGCTTGCTTCCAATAGGGCAAAATGGTCAAGGCCCCACTATATGACAATGGCGCTTATGTGGTTTAGGCGTATGGAAGTCGATGTTATGTTTCCCGTAAACCGCCCGCGTTATTATTTTTTGCCCGCGTTTGAGATGCTGAATCCCCTAACAGTTCATTATGTTTGTATTTTAAGAAAGATCAAGGGGTGCTTCGTGGGATCACATCTTGTGAATGTGATTTTTAGTAGATTTAAAGCAAAGAACAGTTGCAAAATCATTTTTTTAAATGTAGGTGTTGGTTTGACACAATATTGTAGCTATTAGAGCAAGGGGGGGGGCCGAAGTTGGTAAAATGGCTGTTCTTCAAAATAACGAATAATGAATAATGAAAAATGAAATAGTTGCCTCATTAGTATTTGCAAAAAATGTTACGGGAAACATAACATTGACTTTCATTTGCCATACAAAAAAAAAAAAAACAATAACAACAAATAACAAAAGGCATTTCTCATCCTTTATCCAATTTCATAAAATATTTATGGGCATTAAAACTCGAATGTAAAATCATCCTCCTTTGAATAAAGTAAGTTCTACCCAATTACCAATTGGTCATTCAGCATTTGTGTGCGTACAGGCAAAGACCGCTGCGTTTTTTGATATTATTAAACGGATTCAATCAACGTCCAGATAAAGTGACCAGAAAGGGGAGGTGAATATTAGAATGTTCTTTTAATTGTTGCATAAAGCGGCGCGGCGGTGGAACCGGGGGCAGGGGTCATGACCCCAATGATTTTCTTATCTTCTGTTTGCATTTTCATTCGTCCTCATTATCATTTTGGTGGCAACGTCAATGGACGTCATTATCAATTATGTTTGATCTTGGCTAATGAATAACTGAATCGCTGAAATTGATGATTCACGTAGGGCTTATCATCGCTGCACGCGAAAACGATAGTATTGTATTTATAGCTATTTGAACAATTTCTCCGGTGAAGTGCCATGCCCCATAAATCATTCTGTCCTGTTGTTGTTGTAGGCTATTCTTAGAAGAGAAAGGATCATAGAACTTCACAAACAATCGGCTTTATATCCATTTTAACACCTCATCAATGGACAAATCCGCCCAAAACAGGACATTTCCTTCTTAACAGAATTACAACGTAAATTTATTTATCTCAACATAAAATTTATTTTGATGGCTTATCATTTGTATCAACTTTTTGTCTCGTTCTTAGATCTTCATACCAAGAAACCTAAGTATTGTCCTTGGAACACATTGACCCACAAGTACTTCCAAATTTCTCTTCCTATTTGTTTGTTTATTTTTTATTCTCTCTCTCTCTCCACTCACTTGCTCTCGCTCATCTCACCCGATGCTCCTGTTCCCCCGTCCTCTTTTCTGTTTCTAAATGTCCCTGTTTCTCTCTCTGATAGCTCCTTTTCTTTCTTTCTCTCTCCTCTCTCTTTCTTACCCCTCTCTCGACACCTTTCTCGGTTTCCCATGGTCTTCTGTTGCATCAATAATGTTTTTGGTATTTGTTAGGACATCTCGCCTCTCACATCTTTCTACCTAGATAATGTTATTTTCAACTCTTCGGTTGTATTGATATACATTGTAGTGGTCTATTTGTTTACATTTGGCAAATATTAGGAATTGCAGTGCCTTAGAGTTTACAATTAAATGCACATATATTCACACATATATATCGTCCTTAATACCCGGAATCAGCTTCTAGTATATTGGGCCATAGTCGGTCCCATCTGACTCAGAAATAGCAATATTCTCTTTGAATTGATAAAACTCCTTTAGTCTTTATTTCTCTCTCGACACTCTCTCTCACCCCTCACACGCACGTATTCATCTGGCTTCCCCTCTCTTTCCTTTTCTTTCTTCTCCTCCCCTCTCTCCTCGCCTCGGTTTTCCCATGGTCTTCTGTTGCCTCGATGTATTTGTTTGCATTTTTGTTAGGGCATCTCGCTCTCTCACCCTTTCTACCTAGTAATGGTTATTTCTCGATACTAGTCGTTGATTGATATATTTGTGTTTACATTTGGCAAAATAATTACGAATTGCAGTGCAATACGCACATACAGCTCTAGTATATTGGCGTAGGCGGTTAACAAACTGACCTCAGAAATATCAATTTGTGCTTGAATTGATAAAACTCTCTATACTCTTTTTTCTCTCTCGACCTCTCAATCTCACACCCTCAGACGACACTATTTCCCGCGACATTAATGAAATGAGAAAGATATACCCCAAACTATACGGCTATAATTAAATGGCATTGCTTTTTCCAAAGATCACATGATGTTTCGCAAGGATATTTTTAAGAGATGGGGTGATGGTCATCGCTAACAAGCTGCACGTAAAATATGCTCTTTAATTTATCTACGTGGTTAAAGTGATACAACAGCGATTTGCTTTCCGGAACATCGAGAAAAAAAATCTAAAAAACAAAACAAAAAAAAAAACATATATTGATTTTTTTACAGGCATGTATGTGACCGTAGATTGATAACATAACCTGCATGTGGTTGGCTTTAAATCCTTGTACTGAGATTTGAAATATAATCTTTGCGTATTAATTAAAATAATTCACCGAGAACTAAAGATAATCACCTATTTCTGCTTCCTTTCTCTTCCTCTCTTTTCTTTCTTCTTCTCTCCCCTATCTCCTCCCCTCTCCCTTATCGGTTTTCCCAAAAGGTAAGGGTGGAACAGGAGTGCGAAAAGATGGTCTTCTGTTTGCATCGAGTATATTTTTGTATGTTGTTATGGGCACAATAATTATGAAATACATGTAAGAGTTACTATCATAAAGCCATTTCAATTCTATCCCGAGATCAAAATGCCTATCGGACTGTCTGTTGTATTAAGTGTTTCTCAAGAATTTTGTGAAAGATCAGAATACAGAGTAACCAGTGGTACACGTGATTGTGTCAAACGTACAAAATCAATATTTAAAGTGATTGTGTACAATTCTTGAGCTATCAAATCTGATGAGGCACTTCTATTTTTGATGTATGCTTATATACACGATTCTAGCCTTTTTTTTTTTCTGTGATTAGCTGGATTATTAAAAATCTCTGTCGTTTACGTTAAGAATCATAAGGCATTTCATGCAGCAAGCTGACAGTTTGTCATTTTTAAAACACGGCCCTCCATTTTTCTCGATATTGAAATAATTTTGGCATGGTTATTGGCCTGCAAATCAACTAGGAATCTTACGAGTGCCATATCTTTAATGGTATATTTGTCTTGAAAACAACAGTATCGCCAAAATTATCGGGATCCTCCACCACACTTACACAGGCTTCCATCGAGTTCTTTGCCAACTTTTCTGATATCTTGGAACTTGAAAATGGAAAGAGTGACTTTGATTGTTTTAGGCCAGGGAAATTTGAATCTTAGTTTCCTGTTGGAGTGCGCGTCAGATTTCCACTGTGGAAATATTTCATTATTGTGTGAAAAATTGTTTTTTCTGGACACTTGATATAAAAACACTTTTTCAGTTGCTCACAAAATTTCAAGCATCCCTTTCCTTTCATTTTAAGCTTAACTAGGAGGGGTGTCACCATAAGTCTACCATAAATAATGAATTTCCGCCTGGCATTTTGTCCGACTTGTCATAATACTGGGTGCAAAAATGCTTGAACTGATTTTTCAATTTTTGTAACTAATATTTAAAATACCCCTGTTTTTAATTAGCACTTGGAAACTTTGTTTTAGGAATAAATGGTAAGGTTACATGTGTATCAAGATGCCTTTAATAGTAATAATAAATTATAGTATAATGAAATGACAGTACATGAATAATGAAGATCGGACCTCGTCACCCCTTAAAAATCTCCAACAGAAAATAAGATCAAATTCCATTGGCCTTACATGTAGTTTCATTAGCACGTCAGATAGGTACAGTTTGCCATATATTTTTAGTTACATACAACCCTACTACTGCACGGGGGATATTTTTTTGCAATAGGAGTATATTTTTAAGTTGTAAACCGTTGGTATAAAAACTTAATTGGTAAATTTACTTGAGGTGGTTTTATTTTGCATGCGAGCAATCGCCTTCAACCGCGACATAATGAAAATGAGAAATATACCCCAAACCTGGCTGCTAATACTCAAATGAATTCTTTGCAAGATCATGATGATGTTGCTAGATATATTTTTAACAGAGATGGTAATATGACAGTGCTAACAAGCTCACGTGAAATATGCTCTTTAATTTATATATTTGGTTCAGGGATAAACAGCGATTTTGCTATTCCGAACATCGAAAAAAAATCTTAAAAACATGTATTTAATTATCTTTGTTACTGGCATGGAGGTGCTAACATAACCGCAAGTGGTTGGTTGAATCCGTTATTAAAGGCTGAATAAAGATTTTGAGATTATATTTGTGTTTAATATTATAAAAATAATCAACTAGAACAAAAATACTCACTGAAAATACTCAATGTCCAAAAATGAGATGAATTGGATTTTTTTTTCGTGTTTGATGCATTTGTTATAGTATAACAGTGCCATAGGATAATGTGTATAATGTGTTTCCGTCAATTAGGGGCCAACTTGTGACATTTTGAAGAAAAAAAGACCCACACAAAAACTTAGGAGGAATCTCCCTAATTTCTTGAATAAATATTTGATAATACATTCCTCGTTAAATAACCATCAAATTGAGTCAAAGTACTTTAAAAAAAAACATAAAAATTATTTGCAATAAAACGCATTCCGTTCCCGTGTACATGGGACACAAACCAATTTTCTGATTTTTTAAATGATTGTATCATTACATGGTGATTGTGTATATTTTATATGTACATTTTGTTATTTTTGAGGGGGCCACATAGATTAATAGTACAAATGGTCATGGCTGCATATAAAACAATGTGTTGCTTCAGGCACAGTGTAGCGGGACACATTGGTGTCCGTTTTATCACCGGGGAACACAGATCACCACAAATATTCAAAATTTAATAAAGGTTTTAGATACTGTCTTTAAAAAACTTTGCATATATGCATGAAATTAACGTATGCAATCACTTGGCAATGAACTTTAGCATGTCAAACTTACACTCAGTTTCTCAGAACAAACCATTGTTCCCATAGTAAAAGCGTGAAAAGCGTGGACAACAAATTTTGGGGTTTGTTTACACGGGAAATCACTGACTGGCATTGATTATACATGATCGCTAAGGTGTAACCGGAAACAGTCAGATTTATTATGTTATAAAAAGCTTATGTGTGTGCTTTGAAATAATAAATCAGAACAATATACCATATCGTTTCAAGGTTTTGAATGCACATGAAAACCAAGAAACACAATGTTTGAGGCTTTTAATTTCATGTCACAGGCTTGGCGTCCCATTTACACGGGAACTACACCTTTAAGTTTAATACATAACAATTAAAAGTTGAATGATTTCATGTTTCATATTATATAAATCTGAAAATTAGATGCAAATGCTGTATTTTAAAATGGGATTTTTGATAAGTTTGAATACATATCTTCATTGTTAATTTAAATAAACAAATTCACATAGTAAACGGGACACCAAAGTCTACTGGCAACCTAATTTACGGAAACACTCACATTAAAATCCGACCCGGAATTTTATAATAAAGAATGTGATGTCTACATGAAGGACTTCGATTTGAGCTTATTTATGTCGACACAAGTGAATTATATATGAACAAGCCTATGTACAATGCAAACCACGATATGTTTAAAGAAAAACAATACATTGTAATCTATACTATAAAGATTGAAAATTCCATCTTTTTTGTTTAAAATTCAAATTTCAATCCAAAAAGGCCTTCCCTCCTGCACGTGTTCCAGATTTTATATTTTTTTTAAATATTGTATCACCATGAGCTGTACAGATTGACCTCAACCATGTATCTTTTGATCTTTTTGTTCTGTACGGCAGTGCTAGCACAATCACTGTTTATGTACAGTTGAGTCGCCATCACTGTATTCAATTTGCGAAAGACGTATGTCAAATTTCTCAAAGATGTCATTTTAAAAAAATACGATTTGGAGTTTAAAAAATAGAGTTTATTGGAATTTACATACTTATCCGCGAGTTTTATTTTTTTAAATCCTACTCTTATATTGCTGTTTTATCCCTGTAAGCAAATACTATTTTCTAAAAAAATATTTGTCCAAGAAGAGGCGATAATTCCTATTCTAAAACCCTTAAACTCGGACGTATTACAACATCACTTTCAAAACAACTTGCATTTAGTCAAGCTAATTGTTGTTTATTTAATTTGCACTTTAAATGATCTCTAGCAGTATCTATAAAATTAATGAGTATCAAAAGGTGTGCGGTGTGGTTGGGGTGCGATTAAATAAGTATTTTTAACTGCAAATGTAACATTATGAATATTTTTCATAGATCTGCAATTATTTTAAGTTGAGATGAATCGGATTTTTCGTTTTCGTGCTGTAATATCTATCTCTACATATTATCAACAAAAATTCCGGATCCGGAATTTTTGTCAACAAAATTGTGATTCATCCATATTTAAGGAATTAAGTAAATGGACGATCATTATGTCTATGCAACAAACAACGATTTTTTTGAAAATTGATTGTGCCCTCATCGGAATCTCTCAATCTCTGAGTCAGTCAAAATACCTCCCCTTCAATGACCACACACTTTGGCTAGTTATTCCCTAATGAACGTTTGAACTGATTGGTTAATTTGTACCATTCCAAAGAAAATCACAAATTTTTTATCATATATTTTTAATTCTATTGTTTGTATTGTATTTCTACCTCTGGATCCCTGGTTTGTCAGTTGCCAAAAGTCTCTGTCAATTGAAAAAGTGTTTGAACTTTTTTTCTTAAAATATCAAAGTTATTACATTGGAATATCATGACCTTCAGAAGAGCCAAAACCGTCTGGTTTGGAGTCGCCGGTGGCTGGTTTTAGAGATGGCTTCCCAATGACCACTTTTGGAGTCCCCCACCACCCACCAATCTCAAAAGCCACATACTGGTGTGTAATATCCTTTATAGAAATTAAGACACTATCAGTGATTTGCTAAATCAGCAAATCGAAAAATCATCAAAATCCATTTTTAGCATTATGTAACAAGTACAGGTGCCTAACATACCCGCAAATGATAAGACCAAAGCACCTATAAGGACAGAATCGAGATTTTAGTCATTACTGTCCTTTCGGACCCTTACTACAACTCCGTAACTTGAATGGAGACTCTTATTTTGGAGCCCTGCGTTTTCTTCCTTTTCTGTTATTTCTCCAGCTGGAAAAGGTAACTTAATTATGAGAATTCTACAGACTTATCCTTCACTTTGAACTTATTCCTGCCAATTTCAAATATTTTCAAATGCAGTTGAAAAGGTTAGCATTGTTATAGTACCTTGAACTCAATACTACCAGATTTCTTGAAAGATCCAGATTCATATTTATAAAAAAACTCTCCATCTCTCGAGATATGTTAACAATCACAAAATAAAATTTCAGATATCAAAATGGGGAACATCACAGTTTCGGATGTCTTCTTTGAAAATGCAATGAGTTTTATCAATATTGTGGATCCTGGGATCATAGCCTTCTAGGAAGTGGTTTTAATATACCAATGTTCATATAACTACAAATATTCCAATCCATTGATTTTTCAACGCTTCACTAATGTATTTTTAACGGTTTGGGGTTTTTCCCCTTACCCTATAACCCTAACCTCTATGACAGTCTAAAAGATTACAATGTCTAATATAAAATTGTTGGCTCGCATTCAGATATATGGATATAGTGTATGTTTTCCTATTTTTATACTCCAACAGGTTTAACGATGTCGTTATATATCGAGAATCTGAATATTCCCGGAAATCCACAAGGCGCCAGGTGTTCGATTTGATATTCCCACCTCAGACTAAATGCCATGTCCTGAAAGCTGAGGGTGTAAATGCGGGGCGGCCCTGTACAGAGGCATTCATCGGAGTTAAAAGGTAATTATCACACAACCACATTTCAATTTCATATATGGCGTGAATATGATTCATGTGGTTTATAACCATTTGGGTATGCGCCCATCTAGGCATGTGCACAGTCTTTCGTGTATGATCTACTCGTGGTATACCTGCTGGCGGGATAGCCTTCGGAGCGGAATGTGTGTGTTCCAATTGTCCACTTTTTTATGCCTTCTCATCTTTGAAGACTGGCACATTTTTTAAAGGGTGCGTCCTCATTTTTTTCAAAACCCATATTTTTACATGGTAACAATGCTTTTACACTTGCTAGCTCTACCTGAAATGATAAAAGTTCAGAACAACACCGTTATTGTGTAAATGGAATTATTTTGTAATAAAACCACTCCGGAGTGGTGTTATGCAATAAACTACAGTGTTAAACCACGTGAAAAGGCACGTTAGAGTTGAATCCCTTTACATGCACGCTGTTTGACCGCTCCGTCACCTATGTGGTTGTAGAATCAATGAGTATGGGTCCATGATGTTCATATAATAAATGAATTCTAATACATTTCACTGTAAAAAATTACAGTGCAATTTACAGGAAAATCCTGTAAAAAACTACAGTATTTGGCTGTAATTTGGAAATACAGGAAAGTACTGTAAATGTTATGTCCAATATTTCAGGCCTATAATGACAATTTAAAAATGAAGCCTTTATTCGAATTTTAATGAGTAATAACATTATTATACACCGATGAATCTTCAATTATACGATTAAGTACTAAAATTTACAGGGAAAAAATAGTGTAATTTTTACAGGAAAATCCTGGAAGCAATTCTGCCAACAAAACACCGTAAAAATACAGCTTTTACAGGTTTTCATTCAAATTTACTGTAGTTTGATGTAATACATTTTACAACAACTGTCAATGTTACAGTATATGCACTTCAAAAAATTGTGGATAGGCCTACTAAGTTAGGGTGTTCGTCAGAGTTTTTTACTCTACAATCGCTGTAATAACTCGCTAAACTCACCAAATATATATGTTTTTGAGTGTTTCGATTAAATTAATGTTTACAGTATACTGTAAATTTTACGGTAATTTGTTGGCAGAATTGCTTCCAGGATTTTCCTGTAAAATTTATAGTATTTTTTTTACAGTGTTGGTGGTAAATATTTACAGTGTATTTACAATAAAGGCCCAAATCATGGGCTGTCTTTAGCATCATGATACGACTTCTGTGTACTTAAACAGTATAGGTCGCTCCGGTAACCGGGTAGGGTAATCCGGGAACTTTGTCACTATTTGTTTATTTTTTATTGAACAGCGGTGTGATACTGCCGTTGACTAGCTGCAATAGCCAATTCAGGTAGCAGAAATTATTGTCTTACATTCGTCAATCTGACTTAAAAGTCCATAGAAGATGACAAATTAAACTATTTAATTTGATATATTATATTAACCATAAAGTTTTTAAAAGGCTCCCTTGCCCGATCGCTAATAGCCTGTCCCCATAAACCCAGATTTTACCGGAGTGGTCACATTTTTGGTATCAGAAAAGCATCACTATTTTTTCTCATTTACCCTGTGAAATCATTAGGGACCAAGGATGTTTGGTTTTGAATTAATGGACACGAAAAAGTATCCCAAATTTGGGTGTCTCCCCATATTTAATTAATCACCACAGTACTCTATGGTAGGCTGGTCCGAAAATCACTTTTTCATTCTAGCTCTCACAAATGAAAACGTCAATTGGGAAATATGGCGTGAAACTTTACAGGTTGGGTTTTGAGGTGAAGTCCATTCTATCCAAGATGGAAACTTCATATCCTTAAATCGGACATCCCCCTTTAAAAAATGCACTCCACAAAACAAAGGACTATTTTTACCCCCGTGCATTTATTGTTCGTGGATGTGGTTTGGTTTTCAACGGCATCTGAAGTGACGTACCCCCGGATTGAATGAGTGTATTTTTGTTTTGTTTTTCCTAGGTTTTACTCAACGATTTGAGAGTAAATTGAAGAGATTCTATATTTTGTTAAAATGAGTCTGTCCCTCTTTAAAATTTGCCACGTTATTCTTTCACTGAAGTAAGTCAGAAATAGTCACTAAGCAACTAAAAAAAGATTTAAAACAAATGGAAAGAATGATGAATTGTCTGATTTTGATATTTGAATTGTTTTCTGTATCTTCAAATTTGTCCTTGGTGCTAAATCGCTTAATAAAACAGCTACTAACTATCCAGTGCAGGAATATCAAGATCCGACCACAATACTTTATTTGTAAAATCCACGCACGTAAATATACTCTGGTATATTAATAGCAGCGAGACGTACTAGCGTGAAAAGCGCGTACCTGGAAAAAACTCTTAGTAAACACGTTAAAGATAACCAAGATATTTTTGATACGTTCGATAAAGCATGAAATTTAGCTTTGTACTGAAAGAGAAAAATGACAATCGGTTTGAAGCACACACTCAATTTATTTCAAAAGTGTGATTTTTGGAATGTTCGTAATTGTTATCTACATTAATTGTTACGTACACCTAGAATAAATAAGCCGAAACTAATGTCTTTATTTGATGCAAAAATAATAATATTTTGTTATGGATGGTGCATGACCATTTATTGCAATGAGTGCTTCTCATCGTGAATTCAAAACTTCTTGAAATACTTATTGCTATATCCCTAATGTCCCTAGAGGAAAATCTGACGATCACCTCAAAAAAGGGAGGTAACGTTATTTTTCTTTTTAGGGCAATTTCCCCCTAACGCAAGGCAGGGGTCCGCTCGGTGATTTTTTAAAAGTGCATTAAAATGCAGTTAAACGTTAGGGATATAGGGAAAGTGCTGTTGGGTTTGAATGCTTAGAGAGATGTCTGCTATAAATAGCTGTGGATTTTCCAGGTATAGTGCAAATAGGGATTGCACAATAGTGTGATGTCATAAGTGTACTTCATATTGGACAATGTTAGACTATGATGTTATGTAACCTATGTCTTTAGGTATGCGGTAGCTAGCTGTGAAATATGAAATGGCTTTGCACATGAGAAGTTTGCCAGCAATTTTAATCTGCAGATTTGGTTGGTAGCAGTATTAGAAGCATTAAGACTTACATTTTTCTGCTCCTAAAAGTGGATTATTGCGAAAGATAGGCTAGTGAGTGAATATTATATCCTGGACTTTTGTTTGCTAAAAGTGGGAACAAATTGTGTCCTCAAGGGACCTGCTGAACCTTGTTGTCTTGAACTGCTGCTCACCGTTATCTTCAAGACTGGTCCGAAGAAGAAACTTACTATACCCACGGACCTGTTTTCGTAGAAATCTTCGTTATGAAAGATTATCATTGTTGAACTATAACGCCTTTGAATTCTGGACACTATAAGTCATTGTAATTGTTGTGGACATTCCCAAATTATTAAACCAACCGTTTTCAATCAACACAATAAAATAAATTTTGTTGTTATATAAATTCAGTTCAGTTCATTTATTTCATTCAGAATATTAAACGGACATGATACAAGTCATTAATATGATATGATACAGTATATTACAAGTATTTGAGGTATACAGATCTTAAATATTAAGATTATTTATGCACTTGCCTCATTTTTTGGTGTTTAAAGGGTATTTCTGACCTTGGCATGTGTGTGATACTTTCACAAAGTGAAAAAAATATATTACTCTAAGTATTCTATATATATATATTTTGTGACCTTTTGACGGTTTAATATATTTTGCGTTTTGTATACTTTGAGGTTTCTCACATCATTTTCAAACAAGTTGAGACAATTATATACCAGGTGTTTTAAAAGGAGTATACGTGGCAAGGAAAATTTTAAAACATGAACAAATGAAACCATGGGTAATCATCTCTACATATTAAAAATGATTGGAGTGTTCTGAACGTGCTGAAATTCTACACACAAACTGATTTTGCTAATAAAAAGCTATACCAACGCTACCAGGCTAGGTTATTTTACACGGTTGCTATGCTTGACAGAAAACAAAAGCACTGACATGTGATTTTCAAGTTGAAATGGTGATCATGTGTTTTAATATTTGTACCAAAAGCGTACCAGGTGTAACGTACGATATATTAACGACGATGATGTCATTGTCTCAGAGGCATATGTCGGATTAATATTAACAAGAATATATATATTTTTTACTTTGAAGTTTATATAGTGTAGGTACACACTTGTTTTCAATAATATGAGGAATTGTTATACATGAGTGTTTTTTTTTCACGTATTTCACGTTTCACAAATTTCACGTATAAATGGCTGACGACAACACAATTATATCTCATTTAACCCTCAATTCTCTGAGCACTTTCAAACTGCTCTTTCTAACCTTGAGCAATGCATATCAGATTTGAACAACTGGATGTCAGACAATAATTAAATTCACCTAAACTGAATTTTTCATAGCTGGGACTTACCAAGGATTGAATAAACTCCCACCATCTATTGTTCTCAAACTTGGTGAAACTGAAATAAAACCATCTACAACATTAAGAAATCTCGGCATCATGTTCGATGCACACATGTCTATGACATCGCACATCTATAACCTTATTTCATCTGTGAACTATCATCTCCGTAACATTCGCCGAATAAGTAGGTTTCTTGATCAAGACACTAAACATAATGTCATTCGCTCTTTCATCTTAGCACGTTTGGACTATGGTAACGCACTTCTCTATGGCGCAAAGTCATAAGACATTGATCGCTTACAAGCCTTGCAAAATAAAGCCATCAAACTTATTTTCGCTGCGAAAAGACTTGACAGTCCTGAGCCACTCATGGACAAACTTCATTGGCTCCCCATTCGGCAACGCATCAAATTCAAAATATGTATGTATGTTTATAAATGTATTCATGGCAAAAAAAAAAAAAAAAAAAATTTACTTTGAATGTTTATATAGTGTAGGTACACAACTTGTTTTCAAATAATTATGAGGAAATTGTTATAACATGAGTGTATTTTTTTCACGTATTTCACGTTTCACAAATTTCACGTATATGCTGACGACACACAAATTTATATCTCATTTAACCCCAAATCTCCCGGAGCATGTCAAACTGCTCTTTCTAAACTTGAGCAATGCATAGCAGATTTGAGCAACTGGATGTCAGACAATAAGTTAAATCCAACATAAACTGAATTTTTCATAGCTGGGACTTACCAAGGATTGAATAAATTGAAATAAAAATATCTACAACATTAAGAAATCTCGGCATCATGTTCGATGCACACATGTCTATGACATCGCACATCTATAACCTTATTTCATCTGTGAACTATCATCTCCGTAACATTCGCCGAATAAGTAGGTTTCTTGATCAAGACATAAACATCATGTCATTCGCTCTGTCATATTAGCACGTTTGGACTATTGTGACGCACTTCTCTATGGCGCAGTATAAGACATTGATCGCTTACAGCCTTGCAAAATAAAGCCATCAAACTTATTTTCGCGCACGAAAAGACTTGACAGTCCTGAGCCACTATGGACAAAACTTCATTGGCTCCCCATTTGGCAACGTATCAATTCAAAATATGTATGTATTGTTAATAAATGTATCTGGCAATGCGCCTCAGTATCTTTAGATTTCATCTCTTACCGTCGTATACCAGAAATTGGACCAAAAACTAGATATCTAATGACACTTTACTTCTTGAGCCTTCAGTTAGGCCGTAATAACATTGGGGATATTTGATAAATCATTTTATGTACTGCCACCCCACTTGTGGAATGCACTCACACAAAGAACATCCGGGAGGCTCCGTCACTGTGTTCTTTCAAAAAGAGGTGAAGTCTTACTTGTACCCAAATTATTGAGTGGTTATGTGTACTAATGCTCTTTTACCATTGATTTTCATATGTATTTTATTTTTTGCGCTTTGATCTCGATGGAAATACTTCTTGTATATGTATGTAGTATGTCTGTGAATATATATTTCCTTACGATACATATACTACAAGTGATACATTTATTTCCAAATTTGAAATGGTGTTATTAACAGAATATAGTTTCAAAATGATCAATGGTAAATTTTGTCATTTGTAACCGGTTTACTACTTCCAACAATAACAAATATTTACAAAAATAAAAAATTGGTACATTGGCCAATTGGATCTTGTAAATACAGATGCAATTTACCAGTATAAAATTACAGCTTATATTTTGGATGGGTTAAGAGAGTTGTAGTATATATAAATGCACCCTTTGCGAAATAAGTGTCACAATTCCTTACTCAAACGGCCAATCTTTCAACTTTTTAATACCCTTTTAATTCAAAACATTGAGGAGTTTTAGTATAATTTGAATCCTCTGATGAACATGTGAACCAAGATGGCAGAAGTATCCCTCAGGTCTTTAATCAAGAGTCTTTAATCAACCCTATTTTTTCTTTAATTTAGACGCATATCAAAAGAAAAGCGAAAACCATTTACAAACTGCACTGTGGGGAAACAACTAACAACACAATTTTTTCGGAGTACTTTCCACAAGTTGAGTACTCAAAACTGGTGAGTAATAGGGTCCACTCAAATGTTTTGTTTCAAAATCTTTGTCAATACAGCTAGATTCTAACCCCGTAAAAAGTTTGCAAACCTTTTTTCACTTATTTAATATCTCAAATAGAGTGTATGCTGAAAATTCCAATTAATGTAACACTAATTTTATGATGCTTTTGTTTGTTATTTGTTCGTTTTTGTATATTTCAGTCCCCATACCCATTGTATTCATTGAACTGCCCGGATATTGGCACATTTTTGAAAGAGCACCCCCAATTTTCAAAATTTGAATTTTGACACAGTTACGTTGGTAAGTGTCTAGGAAACTATGCCTGCGAAAGAGAATGACTACAAACATGAGTATTGTCACAAAATAAGCGTTTTGTAATTAAAATTGACTCCTTTCTTTGGACCCAGATTTGGAATTAACTGGCAGAGTGGAAATGCTACGTTTAGTCCGTCCATGATGAATTGTGCCAACCTCGAGAAAAATTTATTATAACCTCTAAACTTGACTTGCCCAAACTCTATCAAAAAAACTAATGGATGAGCGTAGACACGTTATATGGCGCTTTATTTCCCGGCTATTCACATTGGCAGGCCGTTTCCAGCAGCGTGAATTATTATGTAGGGGTCTATCCCGAGAATAATTATTCTAGTACAAATTACCTCGTTGGACACATAGGACATTTTTTCGAGATTAACATTCCACGAGGTTAATAGTTTACTAGCCAGTTACCAATGCACCGTGTAAAATAAAGATCTCCAAGTTTGTGAAAAATTGCGGGGCGCCCTCAAAAAAATGTGAGTAATATGCTTTAAGGGAGCCTTCTTTTAATACCTGTACAGTTCCTAAATTGGGACGGTAGTTTAGTGTTAGATCATTACCTCTAATGCTTATTTCTATGTGTAACAATTTGTAATTTTCATTGAACAGATGTGTGAAAAAGACTGCGGATTCTTCAATGAGGTTTTGAAAACATGTGGTTGTGTGACACCGGGTTCAGATATGAGCGATTCCACCACAGTTCCGTTGCCTGTAACTCCACAGATCATAAACGATGGGTGGAAGTAAGTATTTAAAGAAGGAAACGATAATAAAAATTGATGACAAACGACGACGAAGACGAAAACAAGTAGAATATTCACGGTTCTCGGCCTAACATTTTTAGTGCACACACACGTAAACACATACTTAAAAACCACATACCACACACATACACACACATACATACTACGCCACAACAACAACTACTAGAGCTCTTTGCGTTATCCGAAAACCCGGACATTAGCCGTAGCATTTGACACAATGGAACCCTCTCTTTTTGATGACCATTGATCAAAATTTGTGTGAAACCATAGCCACTGCCCATGTTTAATTTTATTTTTTAAAAGATTGATTCAAGAATTGGAATGTCCAAAACAGTGACGGATTTAAGGAAAAATGATGACAAACGACGACGACGACGACAACAAGTAGAATTTCACGGTTCTCGGCCCTAAATTTTAGTTGAACACACACGTCACACATACTTACACAAACATACACACACATTAAAAAAACACACCAAACATACATCATTACGCACAACAAAACTACTAGCGCTTTGCGTTCTCAGAACCCGGACCTTAGCCTTAGGCATTTGACACAAGACCTTGCTGACCTTGATCCAAAATATGTGTTTAAAACATCGCCCTGCCATGTTTATATTTATAAAATGATGATTCAAGAATTTGGAATGTCCAAAAAAACAGTGACGGATTTAAGGAAAAGGGACTCTGTCAACAGTTAAGGTGGCCCCATTTAGCAGGGGCGGATTTAGAGGGGGCGCCCCCGGCGCGCGCCCCCCCTCTATTTCTGCCAGCAGTACTGCCTCGGGCGCCGGCGCCGCATAGAGCGCCCGGCGCACTGTAGATCTATCAAAAAGGGACTTCCTTTAGGACCAACCAAAATGAAAAAAATATGCGTCGACCGGCAGCGCAGCGAGCCGGAAATATATGGAGCCCCTTATTGAAAAATCCTGGATCCGCCCCTGTTTAGCGGTCAAGAAGCAACGCAGTATCGCACTTCCAGTGCGACTAAGGTATGTCTGAGGGGGGCCCTGAGAGCAATCTTTTAGGGGGGGGGGGGGCTGTCCCCACGGCCCAAAGCCAATTACATAACAATATGAGTACAAAATTAGTTAGAGTTCTTAGACTAGAGCACGCTTATCTTAGAGTAACCTCTCTGTTGGGGTGACCTCCGGGCGTGTTCTGCGTGATCAAAGTTCAGCGACGATGTGCTTTAAAAAAACTCCACAAATGAATTGAGGAGAGCTTTGAAACGCATCATAAGGCATGGCTGACGTAATCATGGTGGACTGTTACTGCAGCATTACGAAACGTGTGGCACCAGGGCCTGACACTCAAGCTTCTCAGGACCATCCCGGATTGTCACCTTGTACAATTCATATGTGACATGCTTTATTCTTTCAAGACCAGTGATGGGCAGAGTAGTCGGCCTGCGCGCTGAGAACGGATACCACAAGGATCTGTTACTGGCTCGCAGGCTTGATAACAGTGTATATCAGCGATTTAGCTCAAAAACATCTAGACAAATGATGGGAACGCCGCGATTCTTTTGCCTTCTCCACTCGGGCCAGCAGCTGGACCGAAGTCGCAGTAACACTTACTTGCAAGATTGGCTCTAGCTACTTGCAAAGCCATATCTCAAAGCCCTGGAGATGAAGCTAGTGAAAGCCAAAGACCACCGTACTGCCTTCCCATCTCAACAACAAAGAGGCTCAGCGCCAGCTTCAAATCAACTCAATGGAGCGCCTCTAACATACAATCCTACAGCTACTTATCGGGGTGAAGCTTGACCGGCAGCTACTTACCGGCACCACCTCGAGTCCGCATGTGCTAAGGTATCTTCAAGGACTAACCTCTTGCCGACTTGCTGGATCCAGCCCAACGACTCTTCGCACCACCGCCTTGGTCTGGTCTACAGCGCTGCTGAATATGCCGCCCCAGCATGTGCAATAGCTCTCACACAAGATCGCTGGACAAGTAATACCGAGACTGAGAAACTATTACTGGTGCCTCCGTCCCACTCCATCTGAATTCTGCGTGCTTTCAGGCAGTGCACCATGCAGGCTTGGCGGAGAACACCACACTGTTATATATATAGCTCATTTTCTGATTATAAACTTGTAAAAGATATTCATTTGATTTTCAATTTTATTGAGAAAAGTTCTTCAATGGGAAAGTTTACTTTTTGGTATAAAAAAGAGAGCAAGGGATTCCTAGTGTTGTTGGTGCAAGGTGCACCTGTTAGATTGCCAAAATAGGGAATTCCCAATGATGTAAACTTAGTAGAAACTCTAACTTGTTTTTGCTTTAAGATTAAAACACATCATGATCTGGGGATTCCCATGCGATAGAATGTTTAAAATGGATGAATTCAGATGATGTAATTTTTGAAATCTTGATTTTACATGGCTAGGTTATGTTGATGCATGTGCTGTGGTAATATCTATTTTAAAGACTTGGGACTTTGTGAATAATGGTATAAAGCTGAGTTCCACAAAGTTTTGATTCGCCAGTAGTTGTCTCAGGAGCATTACCAGTATGGTTATAGTAGTTTTAATCTAAATAATGGTAGATTTGTGTATATACATAGTGCCAGGATTTATATAATACTTTGGAGCTTAAAAGCTAATTAAAACTGTTTGTGTCGGCTTTAAGCCAAAAGAGCTTTAGATTTGGAATCAAAAGCTGATTCCAGTTTGTGGTCCTAAATGAGGACATTAGCGACAGACTGCTGGTGGTAGAATACCTGGACTGTATTGCAGAAAATTAGTGTCGTCGAGGAAAACCTTGTCGTCTTGAACTGCTGGACAAAATTACCTTCAAGTCTCAGAAGATTCGCATGGAATATACCATGGATATTTATGTGAACTTATGCGCTGTCATTTTTGGAGTCTTCGCTGTGAGGACATCGTTGAACTGCAACACTTTCAACACAGGACAGGAAGTATAAAATTGTGTGTAATTTTAATATATGTAATATTGTTTTGGACATACCAAATTCTTGAACCAAAACCACTTACAAATCATTAAATCTGTTATATTATAAAATTCAGATCATTTGTGCACAAGGCTCATTTATTTGTGTTTGAAAGATATTTCTGACCCTTGACATCCATGAGACGTCATAACAACACGCACAAACTGGTGAATAAGGCTCTGCTGGACAACAAGCACCTGCTACATAACACTGTCAAAGAATCACACCAGCTCGGCAGACAGAGACTGTGCTCTCGTCGACCTTTCTGTCGACACGCTGCTAAACTCTCCAGCTCCCCATTCAACATCTTACAGACATGGAATACTTCCTGGCTAGATACTTCAAGACCAGACCAACTCACTATTACACCTATGACAGAACTACCACCTGGTAGCAATCTTCCACGCAAGGAATGGGTCACCTTAAACCGGATTCGCACAGGAGTCGATCGCTTCAACAACAATATGCACCGATGGGGACTGCGACCATCTCCAGCCTGCCAATGTGGTTCTCCATCACAGACTGCGGATCACATTCTCAATGAGTGCCCTACCTTTCGCCCACCGGTGGACATACACTCAACAGTGAGCTGGTTCCACCGTCTACAACATATTTAGCTGCTGCCTCATACGCAAGAAGAAGAGCAGCAAATACTCTAAAATGGTAGTTTGTACCTTTAAAATTCCACAATAACGTAGGCATTTTCTTCAGTATTTCTTTTTTTCCCGGACCAGTCCACAGCTCAAGACGACAAGGATAGGTCCTTTGATAACACAAAAATCTGCAGTTCTGCAGCATAACAGTCCGAGATGCAAGAGTCCATCTGTCGAATGTATCCATTTTAGCCCCGCAAAGTGGAATCCTTTTGATTTCCAAAATATTTTTAAATATTTTTAAAAAGTTCTTTCGGCTTCAAAGACGACAGCAGACCAAGTACTCTTTTTGGTAAGAAAATATATAACTATGACCCTTGGTATTAATACTGCTAAGATCTATAAACTCTGCAGATCAAAATTGCTGTCCCAGTCCTCTAAAGCCCATGATATACTTCCAGTCGCAGCGAGCGATTTCTGCGTGTGAGCATGCGTAACACTTGATCTTGGGTCAAAATTCGGTATTGCGCACGCCAATCGCTCGCTGCGACTGGAAGTATATCATGGGCTTTATGTGAAGCATTACTTTATACTGCACAGCTATATTTAACCCTAAAAGAGCCGGGCTTTTTGGACCCATCTCACCGCCGGGGGGGGGGGCGGATTCCGCCCCCCTAGTATCTCGGAAACGGATTGATGAACTATATGTGTGGTACCAATGGATAGCTATGACCCTCCAGAGTCAATTGATACCAAAAAAGTACAAACATACCTTGTATGACGTCACAGTGACGTCAAACATGACGTCATGCAAAAATGCGAAAAATCTAAAAAAAATATCGCCCAAAATTCATGGTTTTTCGCCATTTTTCAAGCAAAAGTTGGATTTTTTGGCCATGATGTGTGTCAAAGTATGCGCACACATGCTCTTACTACAAATAAATCAAATTAATAAAATAAAACAGTGTAACTGTATCCTTAGCACAAAAAACTGGATTTCTGCTGTTCCGTGTAATTTCAATGGGAAATAGCTTTTATTCGCACGCAGTGCGCGATTACGTAATGCCGCGTCATAACCGTAGGTCCAATTTTGTTCAAAATGGTCTTAAATCGAGCGCAAGGCTTCAAAGAAAAAATTCCTGCAGTTTCGGCGTGAAAAAATAACAAATAGGTGAGATACGACCAAAATAAATGTCGGGGGGGGGCGGATTCCGGGCCTTTTAGGGTTAAAACAGTAGCATAACAGGTGGGTCAGGGGCGGCAGGTTGCCACCCCAAAGAGCCTTGACCTGGAAGAAAAAGCTTGAAATTCACGCAAAATCAGCCCTTTTTGCCTGCTCACCGGTAAATTTTTACTTCTAATCAGGAAAATCTGCCTCAAAACTGGGAATATTCCCCCTCTGACAAGTGGTCCATGTTACGCCCCTGATCTAAAATAGGCTTCATTACATCACATTCTAAATTGTCCTATTGGAAAGTACACCATGACATCGTACAGGGAAATTACCTATTTTGAATTCCTCCTTGTACCATATTTGGAAAATCCCTACCTATTTTTATAACTCTGTCTGGAAAGATCTCGAAGTATGTAAACATGGAATTTCTTAATAAGGTGCATTATATTGTTCTCTTGGATTCTGGTTTCTGTTAGGGATCTTCTCATAATTAAATACAGAAAAATATATTTTTAATCACAAAAATCAGGATACTACAACATATGCAATTGGTATTTTCTGTAGTTAATTTCTTGCGTAATATGTGCAATGGCCATGTTTAATCTATGTAGCCAATAAAAAAGACATCTCAAATGAAATTAAAATATTGGGGCTGTTATTATTCACGATGGCAGCTATCCACTGTCATGATCACATGAATTGATTTTGATACATTGTATGAGTAAACATGGCCGAACAATTATCAACTTTTTGTTGCTGTTTATACAGGCAAGTGTGTAAGTGGCGTTGAAGCAAATTATACGAAAGGACGGATCGTATGCAATTGTACTTTGGCATGCCAGTAAGTATGTTGTTGATATATGTCTTGGACAATCTCATGATACATGCATCATAAAGCCAAGCAGAAAAATCATTTTAAAGTTTGTAAAAAAATGTTGTCCCCTATTTTATAGTTAGCGTTTATTTTTCTGGCATTGAATTTTAACTTTACCTCAGTAAGGTTTTACCGATATTTCATTTTAGTGTGAGCAGCATTTATAGGCTGTAGGGTGCTATGAAATAATTACATTTAATCCATATCATTATAATGAAACAAAATCCAGCCATGTTTTTGCGGGGAAAATATTTATGGTGATACCACGATCTATTATTTAACACTTAGTGTATGAGGGTGGGATCCACGTGGACCCAACATTTTGTTTTTTCGTGCGCTATTTTTTTACGGTAAAATGTATTCCATCAGACCAGAGTTGCAGTAAAAAAAAAAATCCAACGGCAAAGTGGTTTTTGGGTGGTGGCCTTATACACTTAAGTGTTAAAGACCTAAGCGGGGAGTCGATATAATGATAATGTACCTTTACAGATGTAAAGAAGCTAATGCCTAACTCGCAATTTTGTTTTTTGTTTTGTTCTTTTTTACAGGGAAGATTTGTTCAAACCTACAAGTAGTTATTCACTTTGGCCAAATGCCAAGTATAAAGTAAGTTCAATAGCTTTCGTCATTTTTGTCCTCTTATGGAACTTGTTCACCAAATGGTTCTAAAAGGTTGAGTAAAAAAAAAAAATTGACCCTGATTGTGTGCGCCATTTTGATTTTTTAAATAACATATATCTAACATATGTAGTATCATCGGAAAGCCTATTTCATTATCTTTCATTTGCTGCAAAGATAATTCCAATCGGATAAGTATAGGCTGAGCTACAGTCTTTTGAATCAAGTAGTCAGCTTTTATCCATATCCACGGATTCCCATTTGAATGCACGCCGGCCAACTGAGCAAATGACTCCCCAAAATTATGATTAGGGTAAGTCATGTTTATGTCAAAAGCCAGTAATAATGGTAAGTTTTATTTGAAACACTTTTTTTCAAGATGTGGCATATTTTGGCCTACAAAATAGACAATACTTTGAACCTCAAAAGGTTCTACCGATGTGTGTTCCTTCATATGGTATGATTCATTCAACTCCTCCAGAAACTGATATTGGTATCAAGTTAATTTATATTTCAAATGATTTTTATGAGTGATGAGGACATAGAAACGTTGAGAGGGCATCGATGGTAAATTGTGACTGAATCTTGCAGGATTAAATAGCGTCACATTTATTCTGCAATCAATAAATAGCCTGATTTTCTTCTGGACACTGATTTCCTTCGCTGAACGCCATTCACTTCAATGTGAATCCGTGGACAGAGCGCAAAACAGACTACTTGATTCAAACGACTGTAGCTCTGTCTATACTTAACCGATGTGAATGATCTTTGCAACAAATTAAAGATAATGAATTAGGCTTTCAGATGATAGCACATATGTTAGATATATATTACTTAAAAAATCAAAATGGCGGACACAGTCAGGGTCAGGTTTTTTTTTACTCACCCTGTATAAATCTAAGACAAGGTCCCACAGCTTCAATGAACCATTGCCTTTTGTGTTTCAAAGTATTTTTAGGTTCTTTACAGATATCTTCAGAAGTGTCTATTACAAGTTTTGTCAAACATGAAGACAGATTTCAGATAATCTAAAATGGTTTGTTTAAACTGCCAGCTCGTTTTAATATGGAATCGGGAACCTTTTTGATCTGAAGCTTCCATAAAGAGGTCAAAGAGAGTTCCAATATTAGGAGAAAATAAAAAATAATATAATACGGATAGATCCTGGGAACGAGCTTTAAGGATTTGGGTTTTCTGCATGTTATATTTGGCAGAATGTTGAATCATGGAAGAAAGAGATAAGAAGGAAGCAGATCGACCTACTTGGCTTTTAAACGATCTATCTGCCGCCCCATAATTGCAATTGTGATTCATATCCTCACAAGTGGCTCTTCCGAGGATAATCCTAATCCGATTTTCTCGCTCGAGAAAATTCGCAGTTCGTGGTTGTTTCTTCATTGCGTAAAGATTCCGGGTCATCGGGAATCAGCGAATCAGCATGCGATGAATGCTGCGAAGAAAATACTCAAACATATGGCGGCTTACATGGAAACTGGTTCTTGGGGTTTGGTCGGGAACCCATGCTCGTTCCAAAAAAAGAGGGACTAGCTGCAAATACGGGACTACCGCTAGTAATATCAAATTCACAATAATCAAGTTCTAGTCCCGCTAGGGGCACAAATTCAGTTGTGAATGTGACTGGTTCAATGATACAAATAGGAAATATTAACCTAAACATATCAGCAAAATAACCCTAAGTGTGTATTTTTTCTTGCAGTAGCACAATAAAATAGCTAATTTACAAGAAATAAGACACTTGTCTAAGCCATGGACGTGCTCCAATCTTTTATTGACGTTATCTCATTTCCGTTCCATACAACCATTTCGATTTTCGCCCTGAACATTTACACTAGACCCTAACAAACCCGTACAGTTCATTTAGCGACTATTTGCAGCCATTTTTGACTTTATTGTACCTGTGTTCCTTCTGGAGTACAATCGGCAAGTTATCATTAGCCAGCTCCTTTAGCCCGCCATATTTAGGGAACATGACAATCAAATTAAACGTTTTCGCAATATCTGATTCTGGGAAACAGCACCTGTTTGAGAATCATAACTTTGACAATAACTACATTATTTGCAGTCAAGAACTCTTTGTACAATTGTAAACCAAGTTTCCGAAGTAAATCGTTATTTCTGCATGTTGCAATACTTTTGGCCAGTGTGTGTATTTTGATGTTGCGTTATGTTAAAGTTTTTATTGCTTCTTTGAAGCTTGCATGTTAAACATTTTTAGTGGACATGTTTTGATTGTCTATTCATTTGTTCGGAGGAAGACACATGTTTTCAAGGGATATGCCTTTGTTTTTTCTTGCATTTGCTTTTGTTTCACATCACAGCCTGTCCGTGGAAAAAAAAGATTCCATAAAGGGACAACTGAGCCATTTGGAGCCCGAATTCAATAGGTTTTCTGTTTTGAATAGCATAATAAAAATACTTTTTAAATATGCATAAATATGTATGTATAGGTTTTTTGGGACAATTTGTAGCTGCAAACAATTAACATTGCTTAAAGGTAATTAAAATGGAAAATTGTATTAATTACTATCATACCGGTATGATATCTTAATTTTCATTCATCACCATAAAAATACACACACATTAAGAAAACAAATAGATGAATGTGGACATTTCCGGAAGGCTTATTGGTCTGTAATCGAAAATGACTAAAGTTACCTTGAAACCTACACAAAGAAAGAAAAGGGGAAAAAACAACCAAACATACAAACAAAATAAGTTTAAAACTTTAAACTACAACAATCTAAGATACCAACAGATAATCGTACAAACAAATAACAAATTAACTGTCTGAAGGCTCTGATGAGGTATCATAATCATACATAATACGATAGATGGTATCTATGCCCTAAAATGATTGATTGATAAGAGATTTTTTGATTTTGTTATCCAGGAAGTTTTTAATGTATGCAATAGATACCATTTTTGATGCATGTATTATTCAAACATTTTATCCTGATAAAAAAAAACCCGAAGGAAACGCGTCACGGTATCTCGTGGATACCAAGGTTAGAAATACCCTTAGCACAAAGAAATGAGCCTTGTGCACAAATGATCTGAATTTTATATAATAACAGAATTTATTTAATTTATGTGGAGATTAAGAGCCCCTAATTTCTGTTACGGCATCACATGGATGACAAGATCAGAAATAGCCTTTAAACACAAACAAATGAGCCTTGTGCACAAATGATCTGAATTTTTTTATAATAACAGAATTTATTTCATTTATGTGAAGATTAAGAGCCCCTAATTTCTGTTACGGCGTCACATGGATGACAAGGTCAGAAATAGCCTTTAAACACAAACAAATAAGCCTTGTGCACATATGATTCAATTTTATCATAATAATAGAATTTATTTATTTATTGGAGATTAGGACCCCCAAATTCTGTTACGGCATCACAAGGTGCCACGGTCAGGAAACCCTTTTAACCCCACAAATAACGCCTTGTGCATAAATGATCTGAATTTTATATATAACAGAATATTTCATTTATGTGGAGATTAAGAGCCCTAATTTCTGTTACGGCACACAAGGACGACAAGGTCAGAAATACCCTTTTAACACAAACACTGGCCTTGTGCACAAAAATGGATCTGAATTTTATATAATAATAGAATTTTTTAAGTTAGGTGGAGATTAAGAGCCCTAATTTCTGTTACGGCATCAACATTGATGACAAGGTCAGCAATACCCTTAGCACAAAACGAAATGAGCCTTGTGCACAAATGATCGGACGGAGTTAATATTTTAACTTTTATGTTATTTGTTTGAATAAAACGGATGGGTTCAAGAATTTGGAATGTCCAAACAATTTAAAGAGGATCACAACTCATTACACAGAAATGTCCTTAAAATAACATTTAAGTGCATAAGGGTGGGGGGGGCATGATTTCGTTTTTCGAGCCCATGTTTTAACGTAAATTGTTTTTGCCCAAAACTGTATTGCCTAAATTCAGTTGCGCATATTTTGATGGAAAGAACATTCAAATCGGCCATGGCGTTTTATGCTAATAAGCCTAAATAAGCATAATGGTGGGCGTATTTCAAAAACTTCATCGTGACTGAATAACTTTTATTTTTTTATTTCAGTAATGAAATGTATTGATTGGTCTATAATGAGCCAAATGTTATGGTAAAAGTCCTTTGGAAAGTGATTTTCCATTTTGCGGCGGGAGAATTGGTGCGCGTATAAAAAATCGGTTTTGGATCGTAATTTTAATCGGTACAACCGATTTCAATTTTTCCTGTTATATGGTCGTGTTGATAGACTCCATCAATGACCAGACTTTTGATAAAAATTCTAACGGCAAAGTGTTTTCAGAGGGGGTCCACTTGGACCCACCGTCATGCAACAACGGGAGTACAGAAGACCTTTGCACTTAAGTCTTCCTAAAAGGCTGGTATCCACTCTGTTTTCAACGTGATATGTAAAAAAATGCGAATAGTGCGCCCGTAGGCGGAGTGACCATGGCTCTCTGTCTTGGCGTTTGGGCCAGACTCCCTTCATATAATATTGATGTGGGGTTCAGTGCACAGAAGGGAGGACAGAAGACTTATGCACTTAAGGCCTTCTAAAAGGCTGGTATCCACTCGGTTCAACGAGATATGTAAAAAAAATGCGAATAGTGAGCCCGTAGGGGCCGGAGTGCCCATTCTCGTCATTGCGTTTGGGCCGGGCCTCCCTCATATATAGTGCTGTGGGGAGTTCGCCACTCCTCCTGCACAGCCAAGTCTGTTTGCCATTCCAGCATATGGCCGGTACCCAGTTATACTCCTGGGTGGAGATGAGGCAAGTGAAGGTAATGGTTTGTTTGTGCCTTGCTCAAGTGCACAACTATGGTTTGGGTGGTATAAGTCGGTTGGATCGACCCCACAACTATGCTTATGAGGCTTATGGGGAGGCGAGCGATGATCCACTGCATCACACGTGCCCTCAGCTATGTCCTCACGGAGAAGATTTCAAAAAGCAGTTTGCAATAATATAATATCCAGGAAATAACTAGGGGATCTTCTTGCAGTACACTGTAAAAAAATACAGCTGCTCAATTTACAGGGAAATCCTGTAAAAAATTACAGTATTGGCTGTCATTTGGAAATACAGAAAGTACTGTAAATTTTTATGGCCAATATTCCGCCTATAAACCACAACAATTTAAAAAGGAAGCCTGTATTCGAATGTTAATGAGTAACAACATTAGATACACCAATGAATCTTCAATTATCCGATTAAGTACTAAAATTTACAGGAAAAAATACCTGTAAATTTTACAGGAAATCCGGCGCAATTCTGCAACAAACCCCCGTAAAAAATTCGCTTTTACAGGTTTTTCATCAAATTTACTATATATTTACAGTTTTGATGTAATATACAACAACCAAATGTCAATTTTACAGTATATGCACTGCAAAATTGTGGATAGGGCTACTAAGTTAGGATGTTCGTGAGTGCTTTTTTACTCTACACCCGTTACATTCTCTGTAACAACTCACCAAATATTATGTTTTTGAGTGTTTCGATTAAAATAATGGTAACAATATACTGTAAAATTTTACGGGGGATAATTGTTGCAGCATTGCTTCCAGGATTTCCTGTAAAATTTACAGTATTTTTTGTTACCGGTACAATATTTCCTTTTCGGAGCAGACCTGAAGATAATTTTACATTGTCAGCAGTTCAAGAAGACAAGATTCTTATAGGTCCCGTGGCGATGCGCAAATTTCTTTCTGCCAGTATATGGTCGATTTTCACTGGAAAACGGTTTAAAATTTTAAAGCAACAAAATACGTCCAACTGATGACCTTTTCAGAGAGGTTGCTAGGAACAATTTGTATTTGTACGAAGTTAAATTTGAGTAACTAATGAAACGCAAGCACCTATGCTCCATTTGTTTGGTTATTAAGGTATCTTTGGAGTATTGAATTCTGCCTGAAAAGTAGACCTAATATAAAAACCATATCTTAAGATATATTTTAATATTTTTGCCAAAGATACATTTAATTGACACCATGACATTCCATGCCCAAATTATATGTGATGACGTAAACTAAAACAATTCAAACGCAATAACGATAACGTAATACACAATAACGTAGTAAACATTTTTCCCCCCCCCCCCCAATTTTTCAATTTTTCACTTCTTCCGAGTCCCATGGACTAAGATGTGTCTGATTGAAAGTTTGTATAATTTTTCTGGTCGGAAAATGAGTGTCTATGCCACTCTTGATCAATATGTAAATAGCTTGTTTGGTTGCTGAGAAATGTGGATAACGTAATAAACTTCCTTAAAAAGGTCGCATTTTTAAAAAAGTTCAACATTTCTTAGACATTTTAATAGTCATTGTGAGCTGAAGAAAACACTATTTCTAACTGCCGCATTATTTTTACCTAGAAATAAGATGCACAATCAATATCTTAGTAGAAGTTTTACCATACTTAGCAACTGCTTTGTGAAGGATAACGTAATAAACAAGGTTTCACGGATATTATGTTTGTATTTCAAAAATATAAAAATAAATTTAGAATACAAGGAAAAACATCATTACATAATTTCTACACATGTTTGGCAACAAGAAACATTGATATTCGGAAGAATTCAAGCTGCTAAGTATTTTTTCAGTTTTTAAAATAATTTTGATGTTGTGTTTTGGACATCAATTTCCCCTATTTTTCGATGTTTGAAGGCAAATATATCATAGAAAAGAAATCGGAAAGCATGGCAAACTATATATGCCCGAATGCAGCTCAACGGCTCCTATCAAAATATTACCATTTGGTTCCAATAAAGGTTTGTTTAAAAGTTTTATTAATAAACCAAGGACACAAAATATCTGGAAATGCACCGTTTTCATGAAAATCGACCATATCAGTCCGGGATATGTAAAACTATCACCACGAATTCCATCTGTCGCAAATGCCCACCTTTAGGACCACAATTTGGAAACATTTTTGATTCCCATCACTTTTGGCTTCAAAGACGACAGCAGACTTTAGCTTTACGTTCATATCAAAATATAATAAATCCTGGAATAATGATCAGATCTACCAACTATGTAGATCAGCACTATTTAATATAGTTCACGGCTAACATAGTCCAATTGGATCACACACAATGAAATCATTGGAAATTACCTATGTTGAAATTGTGTGTGTATCACACCTGGAAAATCTCAAGCTATTTATAGTTCCTCTTTCTAGAATGTCTCTGAGCATGTTAACACATTGCATTATTTCAGTATAGCACTAGGGGAATTCCACTTTTCTCTTGCATGATGAAATAAGGTGCTTTAAAATGCTAAGAATCTTTAGAAATAAAATAAAATGAGGATAATATAAACGATTAAAGGATGGCGATCGAGAGAGAGAGAGAAAGTCTCAGACAGACAGAGAGCGAGAGAGAGAGGGAGATAGGAAGAGAGAGGGAGATAAGAAGAGAGCGAGATGTGGGAGAGAGCGAAAGAAAGAAAAGATAAAAGATGCTGAACTTAAAACGTCTGAATATATAGAAATCTAGTTGCTGAAACCTATTCTTATTGGTATTACAGCGTATTGTTCAAGATGGCATTCGGCAGGTGTCTGACTCGTTGA
>JAMKCH010039707.1:0-13284 GCA_023653785.1 Ophioderma brevispina
CTGCAGACCATGCAAGCTAATTTCAAAGGACATGGGTTGTAATTACATACCACTGAGACAACGGCTAACACGACAATTCAGTTAGCTTGAATATAATAAGTTGATTTGGCGGCATTTTGGCGGCCCATTTGTGGATTTGAGACCGAATCCTGGTAGTCCTCTAACCTAATTTCATGCTGTCGGCTTAAATGACGGCTGCTGTAAAAACTTTGACAGGACGAGCCAAGACGCAGTATAAGTGTAAATAAGGTCCTTTTGGCAGCCATTTTGGTTTTTTGGCGGCCATCTTTTGGATTTGTGGCGATATTCGAGTGGCTCTCGGTCCAATTTGAATGGGGGAATGTTGCAGGGACAGAATCGCTGAAAAAACCTTGACCCGGGGAAAACTTAGAGAGGTATTAATACCAATTCCAGTAATTTTTGCGCCATTTTGGATTTTGGCTGCCATCTTGAATTGGTGGCAAAATTCGGTGCCCCAAGCATTTCAAAGTAATGGGGTTCAAGAGATAAAATCACTTAGAAAACCTTGGTACTGGAAAAAATGGCAGTTTTTCCTTGGCCTGAGACCTGTCTATCTGGCCTTTTTGTATCTTGAGTTGATTAACATAAGACACTGGTACATTGAAAACATATTGCGCCCCCGATTTTGTGCAAAAAAAAAAATCGATATTTTTCATGTTGTAAGCTTTTTCATACAAAAGCCCTCACCCTGAAATGATTAAACGCAAATCAGCTTCCTTATGTAAACGGAACGATTTTGTAATTTAGCGTCTGCCTGCGACGCCGCAAATGCAGCAGAGGGGCACGAAAATGGCGTTTAACAGCAAGGAACATCACGCCGTATGCATGTTTCCCACGCTATGCTCACGTTTGACCCGTCTATAACCTTTATGGTTTTAATATCAGTGAGTACCGTCAAAATTTCCATGTAATAACACATTTGTTGCTTAAAGTTATGGAAAACTTAAAAAGTTGGCCTACAAATTACCTGGATATCTTTATCCCATATCAATGGTCCCTATCTGTTTTGGGGTAGTTAATTTTATGTGTAAATATATCTCTGTTCTTCCAATGGCCTAGACTACATTTTGATAGCAAATTGAAAGAAATTTATATTTTGTGAAAGGTGGCAGTGGCCGCTTTAAGGTCTATTTCATGTTGTAACCTTCTCATACTAACTTTCAAACTAATTTTGAAACCATCGTATCATATAAATGTTAACGCCCATGATGGCCTTGAACTTTTTTGGCCTGTTCGTTCAAACACAAAAGGTTTAGATAGAGAACTATATACCTTTTTTTAACCCTAGAACAGATGAACATGTTTATACACCTTTTAAATCCCCGTGTGAAACATTAAAAATTTTTAAATTTCCCCTGTTAATTTACCCCCTTCCATATCTTCAGAATCCAAGGATGCCAAAGTTGCATCATCAGATTTAAAATCAGCAGTCAGTGTTGCTTTAAACCCTCAAACATTTTGGGGGTCAACTCTTTTGCAAGGTTATATGGGTCTACTACAGGGCTATAGACACCTTTTTCTGGAATTAAAATCCGATTACGTATTGCTATAGCCCCAAAAGTAACCTCAGCAATTTACGGCATCAAGTTGTATTTATTGCATTATAGGTTATACACCTAAATTAGTCGAATTTTTAATTTAAATAATTCGTGTCCCTCGAGGTCTCCTTTTGAATCTACTATAAACGAAACATAGAGTTGCAAAGAATAGACTATGGACATGCCCTATGCTGTTTGTTTTGGTTGGTCCCCATTGAGGGGCTAGGGGAAACCAAGTGTAAAATCCATAATAATTATTAAAATCTATAACCGTCTGTTCCGCAAATAAAACTGGCACATTTTCGGAATGAATAAAATGTCACTCCATTTATTTCCTCCCCCAGCTATCATTGGACCAATAGATACCCTAGACTTCGCAAACAATTGAGCTAAAGATAATCACTTACCGACGCCCGTAGTGTGCTATAGAAAAAACACTTTCAGATTCCTTTTCATCTGGTAGTGAGGACCATTGTTAGAACTGTATTGTCCGCGGTTGAAGAGATTCGGCTGTTACCGATTTAGCGAAGATTTTTAATGACGGTAAACACAACATACTTATCCTCATTCACATATAATTAAATCTTGAGCTTCTTAGTGCGTGTTTCCCTTCAGTTTGACCATATTTTTCATCATTTATTCGAAAAGTAGGAAGAAAGACAAACAAACTCCATGACAGAAAAAACAATGTTGCTGGGTAAGCTTTTACCTAACAACTTGTGGCAATAATTAAATCCGTAACTTATTGCGTAACTACATTTCTATACAATTTAACGCGTTTTCTGATTAAAACTTAGGGTCAAAGACCTATTATTATTCAATGTAAACGGGTTAGTTATTATTGTGAAAGATGGACGGTTTAATTTGTTACTCAAAACACGAATCGTGGTGAGTTGATAACCCTGACTATAACAATGGCTTCGCTACCGGGCCCATTGTAATATTTTTAGTTAATGGTTTGCTGAAGTATACATATCCACTGGTCACTGATATGGGAAAGGACATTGAGGTGACATTTATTCCATTTTCAAGAAAATGTGCCGTTTTTTCTATAATGCGCGGGACCAGACAAGTTTTTATATGCTTTTAATCATTTATTATGAAAGTACACTGGTTTTCCCGGAGCCCCGCCCCCGATGGGGACAACATAATTTGTCTATTTTGTTGTTTGGCCTAATCTACGCCAAATAGCTAGAAGGGCAATAACGACAACCAGCAGGCCAACTACAGGCCAATCTCCTTACTCCCCATAATATCAAAGGTAGTGTAGAATCTTGCCAGTGAGAAGATGTGGAAATAATCTGGACCTTAACCACTTAGGAAGTTGTTTTTAGAGCTGACACTGCCATCCAATGCAATTAACGTAACTCCTCAATTAAAGCAATACTAGCACATGTTTTGAAGAGCCCCCCAAGTTTTCACAAAATTAATGTTTTACAACGATTGCATTGGTAACTTGATAGTAAACTATACCTGTGATGGTTAAGCTCAAAGCTCGAAAATGTCGATGTTTCGCAACGAAGGAAGTTTGTAATTAGAATAATTAATATCGAGATCTCCGATAATAATTAACGGGCTTCTGGAAAAACGGCCTTCCAATACGAAAGAGCCGGGAAATAGCGCCCAGTACGTGTCTACGCTCATCCTTTAGTTGTTTTATTGGTTCAAGTAAGTCAGTTTAGAGTCATTTTCTTTTCTGGATGTGGCGCTATTTCAATCATGGACGAACATACCTTACATTTCCAGCTCTGCCGTTATATTCAATCTGGGAGTCATCCCAATTTATACAAAATTGCTTATTTTATGATAATAAGCATCTTTGAACTTCTCTTTCGCAAATTAGTTTCCTCCTAGACAATTACCAACATAACTGGGTGTCAACAATCAAATTTTGAAAATTGGCGGCGCTCTTCAAAAATGGGCTGTTATTGCTTTAAAAACAGAGGAGAAGCGCGCATCGTCTGCTTTCACATCAGCAGAGCTTTTGACCGTGTTTGGCATCCAGGTCTTCTAGCCAAACTAGCTGCCTTAGGCTTTTCTTGCAACTCTTCTTGACTGGTTGAAAGACTGTCTAAATGTCCGTTCATTGATGGTTGTCCTGAATGATGATCAATGCTGGAGTCCCCCAAGGCTCTATACTGGGTCCTCTGCTGTTTATCATTTTCATCGATGACATCTTATCAAACCTGTCCAACCAGTCAGAGAGGAGTGCAGCTGAACATACACTCAATCATCATCATGAAATGTTTTGTTTGGTGCTGCAAAACGCAAAACCATCACTATTTCTCAACAGCAAGGATGTTGAGGGAACCATACCCATCTCAATTTCTTTGGAACAAACCTCGATGTGTCAGATAGTGTAGACCTCTTGGGTCTCACTCTCAGGAATTACCTGTCCTGGAATCCAGTTGTTAGTAAAACGGCAAAACAGCTACTCAGCGGCTGGGATTCCTTCGAAGAGCAGAACCATACATTGTGCCTGCTCAGAGAGCTATAATTTACAAGTCCATGATACGTTCACAGATGGAGTACGCTAGACTCATGGTCTAGTGCAAGAGCTATAGTTGGATTGTCAGAGGAGGAATATCAAGCTCAATTTATTTACCCATTAAAACACCGAATCAACTGCACTCTTCCACCGCATGTTCAATCAGTAAACTCCTTAAAGCAATATTAGCACATTTTTTTGAAGAGCGCCCCCAATTTTTCCAAAAATTTGAAATTTTTACACGGTTGCATTGGTAACTGGCTAGTAAACCATACCTGTGAATGGTTAAGCTCGAAAATGTCTGTGTCTCACAAACGAAGGAATTTTGTAATAAGAATAATCATTATGGGGATTCCCGATAATAATTCAACGGTGCTGGAAACGAAACATAGAGTTGTAAAGAATAGAGATAACGACACACTAGGCAACTACAGGCTGCTGGAAATGGCCTTCCAATGTGAAATAGCCGGGAAATAGCGCCATGTACGTGTCTACGCTCATCCATTAGTTGTTTTATTGGTTCAGGCAAATCAAGTTAGAGGTTATTTTCTTGAGGCGGCACTATTTCATCATGGACGGGCATAAGCGTAGCATTTCCAAAATTACAAAATTGCTTAATTTATGATAAATACGCATTTTTTAGCATTCTCGTTCGCATGTGTAGTTTCCTCACCAACGTAAGTGTGCCAAAATATCAAATTTTGAAAATTGGGGGCGCTCTTCAAAAAATTGCCATTATTGCTTTAACTACTTTGCCAACCGATGCCAAAAACTCAGAGTATAGAGCCCCCGCTTCCGACGGGCAGTAATAGCTCATGACCTTGCAGTTGAAGCAATAACAGCACATTTTTTGAAGAGCGCTTCCAATTTTATATTTTTGCAAAAGTTATGTTGGTAATTGTCTAGGAAGCTATACCTGCGAACGAGAATCCTCAAAAATGGGTATTTATCATAAAATAAGCGATTTTATAATTTTACTTAACGGCAGGGCTGGAAATGCTAAGTTTATGTCCGTCCATGATGAAATAGTGCCACCTCATGAAAATGACCTCTAACTTGACTTGCCTGAACCAATAAAACAACTAATGGATGAGCGTAGACACGTATATGGCGCTTTTCCCCGGCTATTTTATATTGGAAGGCCGTTATTATCGGAGATCTCCGATATTAGAGGTGCTTGTTCCGATTTATGTCTATTGTGTTCTCTACTTAATATGAGAGCTTGGCACTTGCACATACGCCCCATCAAGTACCGTGGGAAACAAACTTGCACATTGCAAAGCCCTGTTCAATACTGTGGTAATATTGATGATTAACCACTAAAACGGCAGTTTTTTGTTTTTATCTTGGGAATGAAATGGATTTTAGGGCTCAAATTTCAGGACGCCGATGAGAAAAATACAGCCTTTCATCTGATATCAAAATCGATACTACTTCCGGGTAAATCAGGGGGTCCCAGAGACGATCGGAACACGCACCTTTAATTATTCTAATTACAAAATTCCTTCGTTTGCAACACACAGACATTTTCGAGTTTAACCATTCACAGGTATAGTTTACTAGCCAGTTACCAATGCAACCGGGTAAAAATCTCAACATTTTTGGAAAATTGGGGGAGCTCTTCAAAAAATGTGCTATTATTGCTTTGAGACCCCAAATCCAACATTGTCAGTTTATTCCTACTCCTCACATCTGAAATAACCTCAAAAAGGAGGTTAATCGCTATATCGGCGCCGACCCATCAGCGGTTTCTACCAGACGTCAGTTTCTGCTGTTAATGCCTTGTTATGCCTTAAAGGGGGATGGCCCGATTTAAGGATATGAAGTGTTCATCTCGGTAGGTTGGCCTTAACTCCAAAACCCCATCTGTAAAGTTTTGCGTCGATATTTCAATCCGTTTTGATGCGAGAGCTAAAAACGTGATTTTGTAAGCCCATAGAGTACTGTGCAAAATTAAGATTGGTCGACCAAAATGGAGCACATTTTCGCTCGTAACTTCCAAACCAAACATCCTTTGGCTCTATGATTTCACAGGGTAAATGAGAAAAATAGTAGCTTTCTTCTGATACCAAAATGTTGACCACTTCCGTTTTCGGTCCAATCTGGGCTTCTGGGGACGGGCTATTAGCAAGTTGGGCATGACCTTTAAACATAAAACATATAGCTAGTAAATAAACGTTGACCCGAAATATATATATATTAGCGTGGGTATTTCAATTGACGAATCAGGCTGAAACATCGAGTTACTTTAATTACCGGTTTCTTTGGAAGGTAACTTACCTAACATGACTTGGTATGGTAACTACTTTGGAAAATGCAAATTCCACCATATTCAAAATGGTATTGTTATGACGTCCCATGGACGTTAACGGTCAGAATTCAAAATGGGATTGTTTGATGTCTCGTGGACGTTAAAGGTCAGAAATACCCTTTAAACACAAACAAATGAGCTTGTGACAAGTGATCTGAATTCTTATAATATACTAAGTAACACAGATTTAATGATTTTAATCAGATTGGTTCAAGAAGTTGGTATGTCCAAACAATATTACACTTAAAGGTTTTATTATACTTATTAGTATCCAAATGTCCAGAGTTAAAAGAAGCGTTGCAGTTCAACGATGATATGGCCTCACAGCGAAGACTCCAAAATGACAGCATGCAATAAAATTCCAAGGGTAACAAAATCCATGGGAATCTTCTAAGTCTTGAAGGTAATTTTGTCCAGCAGTTCAAGACGACGGGGTTTACCCTCGACGACAGTCACGACACTAATATTCTGCAATACAATCCAGGTATTCTACCACCATCAGTCTGCCGCTAATGTCCTCATTTAGGACTACAAACTGGAGTTTTGATTCCAAAACTGAAGCTCTTTTGTATCATTGGCCAAACGAGTCATAACTAGCTCAATTTCCGCTCGCAGAAATTAATTTCAGCGAGCTGAAATTCAGAATTTCAGCGAGCAGAAATTTATCCAATCACATTATGATACTGGCGGCACTGACCAATCAAATAACGTTTTTTTCAGCGAGCAGAAATGTTGAAATTAATTTCAGCTCGCTGAGTGGAAAATTAATTTTGACTCGCCGAAATGAATTTCGTCTCGTCGAATTCAACAACCGGCCATCCCGTTCATAAGTACTGAATTTTCTGCTCGCAAAATTTAAAATGCAATGGCAAATTCTGCTAGCCGAAATAAATTAAGGTGGCGATCCGAATTATTTCAGCGAGCTGAAATTAAGTTTGGCGAGCTGAAATTCCATTTTGCGAGCAGAATCATGGCTTTTTCATTGGCTGGAAGTTGCAGGCTCGCTGAAAAAACGTCTTCCTAGGGCTGGATTTTCAGCGAGCAGAAAGTAATTTCGGCGAGCTGCAATTCATTTCGGCGAGGCCGAAATTCATTGCTGTTCATTGGCGTGGCATTCAGCTCGCTGAAGAAAAAACTTTTTTCTATGGCTGATGTATTCAGAGAGCAGAAATTATTTTGGCGAGCCGAAATTATTCGGCGAGCAGAAATTCATTGTTTCATGGCGGAATTTCAGACGCTGAAAAAAACGTCTTCTATTGGATGGAATTTCAGCTCGCTGGAAAAAAACGTCATTCCTATGGCTGTCATTTCAGGCGAGCTTAAATAATTTTGGCGAGCAGAAATTCATTGCTTATTATTGGCTGGAATTTCAGCTCGCGAAAAATAACGTCTTCCTATTGGCTGGAATTTCAGCGAGCAGAAATTAATTTTGGCGAGCTGAAATTCATTTCGGCGAGCAGAAATTCATTGCTTTTCATTGGCTGGAATTTCAGCTCGCTGAAAGAATTGTCTTCCTATAGGGTGAATTTTTCATCGCGCAGAAATTAATTTCGGCGAGCTGAAATGCATTACTTATGAACGAGTTGGCCAGGTCAATTTTGCCTCGCATTAAAAACCGATTCCTGATTGGTTGTAATTTCAGCGAGCTGAAATGAATTTCTGCTAAAAAAAAAAAAAAAAAAAATTACCCTCGACGACAGTCACGACACTAATATTCTGCAATACAATCCAGGTATTCTACCACCATCAGTCTGCCGCTAATGTCCTCATTTAGGACTACAAACTGGAGTTTTGATTCCAAAACTGAAGCTCTTTTGGCTTAAAAGAAGACAGCAGACAGTTCAGCTTTCAAGCCCCTGTGGTTTCCAAAATATTATAAATCCTGGCACTATGCAAAGCACAAATCTACCATTATTGTAGATTAAAACTAGCTATAACTATACTGTATTGCTCCTGGTGACTACTGCTGGCCAATCTAACCTCTCCAATCTCTCCTTATATAAGGGTTTCACAATTAGATTCCCCTATCTTTAATAATAATCATTACAGCATCATCATGCATAAACATAACCTTGCACTAGCTGACCAATGGGGTCTAACATAAAAGACATCTGCATTGCACCATCTTTCATAAATAACATCATGGGAAATCCCCAAATTTTGTAATATGTTTTGATCTCGAAGCATAAACAAGTTGACTCATTTTCTAAGTTTAGCATTCCGGGGAATCCCACTCATCTCTTGCTTGATGTAAATAACAGGTGCATGATCAAGTTTTGCACAAACAACACTAAGGGAATTCCCCTTTCCCTTTTTCATCATAAACAAAGTACTTTTCCCATGAAAAATCTCTTCTCAAATACAATTGACAAATAAAATAATATTTTAATCACAAAATGGAGTCTAATATAACAGTATATTGTGGCCACCTTGGGATTTCACACTGAAAACAATATAGTAATGATTGTAACTGAAGGACAGATGGAATATGTTCAATGTATTCAAATGGACATCTGATCATCAAGTTAATTCAATAGATACACAATTTGGTAATTTTCAAGTTGGCCGCCGGTGGCCATTTTGAATTTCTGCATAGTGACACGTTAACAAACTATACAGTTTATTGGATTTCTGGTCTCAAAAATAGACAATACATTAACCGTCTTCAAAAATGTGTATTAGCCAGTGTGGCATCTTAAAGTTGCATTTCGTGATTCGAGCACCTTCTCTTTTATTCATGGTTCATTAGATATCCTTGAGAAAGGCTTATTCACAAAATTTGAGTTGATCCCGATCTTGCTGTTTGTGTTATGAGCAAAAGCTTGTTTCCCACTGTCCCATAGACCACTGTGCTGTAATTTCTGTCCATTTACGGACAGAAAATACAAAATTGCGAATTTTCTAAAGCTACGATCGAATTTGCAAGTAAGATTTGGTACACATGGATTACTAAGGCTAACGGTTCAGATGATATAAAAATCTCAACTAATTTAGGTAAGTTGGGGGGACGAAGTTGTGGATCACGAAATGTCCCTTTAACTTTTACAGTCAAGATGACCTTCTAATGAAATATTAACTTAAGGAATGAACTCCTGGTCATCAAATTACTCAAAAAAGACACTTAATCCAGGTTTGTAAGTTAGTTCGTTCGAGAGATACACAATTTGGTAATTTCCAAGATGGCCGGCGGCAGCCATTTTGGAATTCAACATAGGGATGTGAACTCCAGAAACTACACCTGGGATGGATTTCTGATCAAGTATAGACTTAGAAACAATATATTAACCGTCTTTCAAGGTGCAGTAAACCATTTTGGATTTCTAAATAGCGATGTGACCTTCTGGAATGTTCTGGAATCCTGATCATCAAATTAGTCAAAAAAGACACTAATTTCCAAAATGGCCGCCAGGAGCCATTTTGGATTTTCCATTCTCCTGGTGTTTGCCCACACTTTTTGGAGGGGCAAAGTACACTAGTCAATTTATTAAAACAATACTGCCAGTAAACTTGCGTCATCCCCCTGGCAAGATGGCAGACTGGAACATGACCTCAGATGACCTTTGACCTTTGTCCATTACCTTTGACATCATCCTCATATGAAGGAACCCCTATTGCACCTTAACCCCAAGTCTGGTTTAAATCGGACTTAAACTTTTCAAAGGAGACGCAAAAAACGAAAACCTAACCAAAACCTAACCAAACTGGAACACACACGCATACATATACATGCATACGGACATTCGCACCCTCGCAATATCCCCTCTGCTTTTCAAGCCAGGGTCCTCGGACCCCTTGTGTCGCCTGCCGTCGCGGTTTGTGAATCATAGGCCTAAATTGACCTTTGACCTTAATATGCGACCTTTGACCTCATAAACAAATGAGGGTTTGCATGTAAACTCCACAAACCAAGTTTGTTTCCAATTGAACTTCAACTTTTCAAATGAGGTCAATTTTACATTTTCAGCCTATTTTACAACTTCACCTCACATGACCTTTGACCTCGGTATGTAACCTTTGACATCATCAACAAATGAGGGATCACATTGCACGTATGATTCAAGTTGGTTACAATTGAACTTCAACTTTTCAAATGAGGTTAATTTTACATTTTCAGCCTATTTTACAACATGACCTCACATGACCTTTGACCTCGGTATGTGATCTTTGACCTCATCAACAAATGGGGGATGCCATGTTGCACCAGTGACCCAAGTTTGGTTTAAATCCATTGAAGTATGTGGATATTACAGGCAAATGTTAACCCTTTTTCACGACAACAGACATCAACAAATTCAAAGTCATCTGACAAACCTAAAATTTAGACCAAAATTTTTGTTGTTGTTACGGATTAAATATATAAATGTAGAGTTTGCCATAATTCCGTGATCTGGTCATGGAGTATAGAACAAAATAGGGTAGAGGACAAATATGCTATTGTCTTTGATAATACAGGGGTAAACCAGAAGAGGTCACTATTTTACAAAAACATGCACTGATTTACTTGTTTTGTCACATAGATTCAAAACAAAGAGTAGTTTACACTATGTAAGAAACTTCGTTACTATGGTAACAAGGTAATTTTATGACACTGCCATTGTTTCTAATTGACCTTGACTTCATTTAACCTACAAACCTTAAACAGACTATCATACATATTACAAACTATACTTTTTTGAATCCTCGTGACTTGAGGAACAAGTTGATATATTGGTTTCTTAAAAATATTTATTTTTAAACGTTGACCTCTGTTGTTTGAACGACAATAGGATATTTGACCTTTCCCGATTTCCAATTTATTTCCTAAACCACACAACAAAGGTATGGCAAACTACACATTAATTTAATCCTTGTGTTGAAACAAAAAAAAGATGGCGTGTTTTTCAAGTTTATTAAACTATTTTGAATTTTACCCCATGTATAAACTTTGACCCCTGTTTTAAAGGTGTTCACCACCTATATACTTCTACCTTTACAATATGGTATTCTCTAATGCATCATGAGCATAATGAGGTGAAAATGCCAATGTTTTAAATACCCCCAAAATACCCTACTATATCCTTTAAATTCGTAATTTTTTTGTCACTTTTCAAAAATCCCGGCGCGGACCCCTTGCCTTGTGTTTATGGATAAAGTGCTAACAACACCAAAACCAGGGAACAACAATCAATGGGAATTGACTGTGGCTGTCTGCCGATTCCCGTAATCAGATTTTCACGTTCATTCATCACACTCCGTTTGGAGCTTCCGCTGTTGGGAATATTACCCGAGCTTCGACAGCTAAGGGACATAACAACGGCCCCATAATGCAGTGGGCACACAGCAACCAGCTATGCTATGCATAATGACTACGCTATGCATATTGAGCTATGCTATAGCAGCAGATAGCATAATATGCAAATAAGTTTGACGCAACCGTCCAATGGCTGTGCCCTGAGGTGTCACCAATTTGCCGAGTCACTGTCAGAGGCCTGCCAATACCGCTACCGCGGTGATTGTCAGGTTGCTAGTCATTTTCCTCTAGGGACGCAAGGGATACAGCAACAATAAGGCCTATTCTTCATGTGCCCAAAAATTGAACCTTCAGTCAGTACCTGGAGGTCGCCAAAACACAATGATCTATAAGTGATAATTCGTAGAAAGGATTATCTGAAATGAACTTGCACAAATACAATACAGGCAAATGAGCTCAAAGAAGGTTACCCTCCAGAAACGGCACTTTTTGTCTACTTCACCAATTCTTATCATTGTTGTATGGTGAAAACGAGAAAACTGCGAAAAAATAACCAAACAATGACTATTTCCCTAAAAATTACGCAAACCTATTTTGTCCACGGCTAGAAATAACAGAGGAACATGCTTTGGAAATTATATGATTTGAGCATTTTGAGGTATGGAGAGGGAGGAGGAGGAGGAGGAGGAGGATTTATCTGTACTATATAAACGGAGACCAGCAAGCTCGAATAATGGTCAAATCAGCCCAAAATGCAGGGACCCGAAGTTATTAAAGAGACACTGGCACATTTGAAAAATAGTGCGCCCTCTAGATTTTTCAAAATTGATATTTTTGTATGGTTATAAAGCTTTATATACATTAGCCCACACCTGAAATATTAAACCCAAATCAGCGCGCCTATGGGTAAACAGAACGATTTTATAATTAATGTCGCCGGCGACATTAATTCAACAGACGACGCGGAAATGGCGTGTAAGTTGGGGTGTAACACACTCTCTAAATGTAACGAGTGAAAATCTCACTCCCAAAAGAGTGAAACTCTTGTAAATCACTCCAAAATGAGTGGTTTGTACTTGAAAAGAGTGAATTTGCACTCAAAACAGAGTGACAATCACTTCAAAAAGAGTGGATTTCTAGTCGTTTGAGGAGTTAAACGAAGGACAACACCTTTTGAGGAGTTAAATGAAGGACAACACGAAAACGAATGGAAATCAACTCTTATTGGAGTGATTTTCACTCTTTTTGAGTGCAAATTCTCTCTTTTTAAGTATAAACCACTCATTTTGGAGTGGTTTACAAGAGTTTCACTCTTTTTGTTATGAAATTTTCACTCGTTGACATTTAGAGAGCAAGAAAACACACGCCCGAGTTGATTCTTACGACATACACCTTGTTTGACCAGTCTGTAACCTTTGTGGTTTTAATATCAATAAGTGCGATATTCATGTAAAAGACACATTTGTTAATTAAAATTACCCCGAGACAGAAATAAAGGAGATCAAACGCCCAAAATGCAGTAAGTGTCGGCCACTCAACACGACGCAATAAATTTATTAAATAAAACGAAAATGCAAATAGAATAAAATTTTAAGGAATTCAGCTTTTAACACAAATTTTGAAACTGTAAACTCTTGACTCGGATGAATTATCGATATGGTCGACTCTCCTTATGTAGGAACCTAAAGAAAGGAGT